>PVIU01016150.1:0-45913 GCA_004026605.1 Ondatra zibethicus | reverse complement strand
GAAGGAAGGAAGGAAGGAAGGAAGGAAGGAAGAGAAAGAGGGAAAGACTCAGCCAAGGAGAAACAGTGAAAGCAGAAGGGAGGGAGACAGAGTAGGAACTCCAGGAAGATGTACTACACTTTAAGGAATGCAGTCATCACCTAGAATCTTATATATCCTACTACCTTTGCCAAAGTAGGCCAGGTTCATCCAGTCAAAATAGAGGATCACATAATTCCATCAACTCTATGAAACAAGACAAAAGGGTTGCTTTATAAGAGGGTGTTGTTCACACAAGCAAAAGTGGTACTTTCAATTCATTAAGTTGCTTGATTTGACCACATAATAAGTCCCATAATATCAAGGATGTAGTAGAGCTAAAAAATGTTCACAAAATCTATAAAAATGTAAAAGGAAATATGTAGTGACCCCTCTTCACAGCAAAAGAAGAGAAAGATAATCTTACCATTCTCTGTCTCCTCTAAACATAATTTTATTTTTTTTGTAATAACCCAACATAGCTTCCATTTGCATTTATAACTTCTTTTGGGAAAAAAGAATAGTTTCTTTCTGCTAAGGATGGAAGCAACGAGCAAAGGCAGGTCAAGAGAGGAGAAGATTTCTGTTCAATTCTGTAGTCAACATGACCTTCCTATCTTTTCATTCATTTCTCAATATATTGAGAAAATATATTGTACTAAGAAACACAGAAGAAAATGGAGATTCAGATGACTCGTTTGGAGTCTGATAGAAGAAAACCCTGTATATGACTAACATGTAATCATATAACTGGTTTTCTAAAATGAATCATAAGAGTCTATTAGAATGCCTTAAGGAAAAGTGTTTCTATGTCTGGACTGGGGAGATAAGGAGGTTAGGGATGCTGGGAGAAGATTTCACAGCAGGTATGATGCAGCGCTTTGTGAAGATAGTGTAAAATGTCTACAGAGGGTTGTGTAGTTTAGTTAGCAAACACACAGATAAAGAAGACTTTTCAGGGTAAGTGGATATGTAGCCGTTATGTCATATACTGGAACTGCACGAAGTGAGACTTTTATAATTTCATGAAAATGGGTCAACTACTTCTTTCTTGGAACTCAGGAATTCTTTTAGCAGAACTTAAAAAACATCCTGAAAGCAGCTAACCTAAAAATATTATCAAAGAGGGAAAACAGACGGCTTTCTTTCCACATTCTTATTTGAGATTCACTTTGAATGTTGATTTTCTAAGTTAATTTAGACATTTTTGGGTAATAGAAAGACCCTATTATCTCAGAACATTGGCATCCACCTCTAGTTTATATTTTTTAAAGTAATTACAGAGAAATGCGAGTATTTATAGTTGACTTTGACTTTCTTAACAGTTATTTAATAAGATAAGCTTGCAATACTGCTCTTGTGAGCCAAGAGCCTGGAAGCTCTCTGGGGTCTAATTAGCTCTTGATAATCTTGCCCCTTGATGACATCTGTATTGCTATTCTAAAACACGCTTATTTTGGAAAAGGGCATATATTTTGGAGTGTAATAACATTAAACTGTCAGACCTGAGTGCTAACAGCATTTTGCTCAAAGAGCTTGCAAAGATTAGCTCCCTCTGTACATGTGGCTTATCAGACAATCTCTAAGATGTTCAGAAGTTATGTTTATCACAACTACTTTTATTTTCCTTTGAAAAGGAAGCCTTGCAGTTTTAGAACCTGGCTTTGATTTCTTTGAATGGTAGTGTTTACAATTTAATCTATTAAAATTTTCATGAGAGCACGAAGCCACATAGGGTGATATATGAAAGAAATAGAACTGGCATGACAAAGGGATTGAAGTTGCAATCAAGTAAGCCATTCATATGTAAATGTTACATTCTAGAATCAAAAACCGACAGTTCATGTTCAATACTTACTTTCTCAGTGACTTTATGGAAATTATTAGCTTAATATATATACAGAAGATAGAAAAAGATAAGGGAAAAACATCTCCTTCAGAGTTGGGTAGAATATGCATGTAAAAGTAGGATTTATTGATAAACTTTTGTGTTTAAGTATTGACTCAGCTAGCTATTTTTTTTTTGCTAATGAAGATAAAAAGGGAGTAAGAAAATCCAAACATTCAGGAAAAAAGATAATTTAGAAAAATAAAACAAAGGAACAAAATTTCTGATTTATGTGCAAAATTTGCTTTCTAAATGCTGGAAGAAAAGGAATAGTTCTGTCAAGGAAAATTAAACGGCACAATGCCAAGAATAAATAATAAGCAATAAAATTCAAGTAAACTACTAAAAAACAACCAAATTAACAATAAGGAGAAGATTTAGATATTGCTGGTATTGGGACCAGAGAGGATCATCTGAATATACCATTCATCACTGTAATTATAAATAGAACAATGTATATCTGAGCATCTTAATACAAAACCCTACAATGTAAGCAATAAATAAAGAGTGTGACTATCTCATAATGTTAAGGTACAGTCCCATGCAGTGACCCTGCAAAACAGAAGAAGTAGGTCCTGCTACTGAACTTGAGCACAGCTGAAATGCAATGTTACTTTCTCACAAAGGATGGTGAAAGGGATTTTCTTCAGAATGTGTCATCCCCCTCAAGAAACTATCATTCATTGCCTCTTACTGATCCACGAGATATGCCGTGATAGACTGTTACGAAATGCCTGGAACTTAAGAAAGAAGTTTTCCACAGGTCTGGCAGATAACAATGAGAAGGAATGGACAGTCCACGCATAAAGACTTACATGTCAGGGCATGTAAGCCATTGTGACCCTTGTGTCTGTATTCCTGACTGAATATATTTTGCCATTTCAATTTAAGATTGTGTTTAAAAGACTGGTTACTGCTTGTTTGGATTTTTTGGGTAGGGATATGGGGGTGTGGAGAGAGAAATACACACACACACACACACACACACACACACACACAGAGCGAGCTTGAGGTTGGATTACTAAAGAGGTGAGTAGAATCTTAAAGGAGTTGGTGGAGGAAAAGAAAAAGAATGGGAAAAGGTAAAGAGAAGTTGGTTCTTGGGCTGCAGATAATCACTTACAACCTCTAGTAACTCCAGATCCAGGAGATCCTATGTTCTCTCCTGGCTTCCATAGGCACGTGCAAAGGCATGCATGTGCAAAGGCATGCATGTGCAAAGGCATGCATATGCAAAGGCATGCATATGCTGATGCACAGCCACACATGCCTAGGCATAGTTAAAATAAACTAAGAAATGGATCAGAAACAAGTAAAATAGTAATATTTAATAAACCAATGAAAAATACAGTAAATGAAAAGTAAACAGGCAAAATAATAAAGGTTAATTCTGGATTGAATTTATGTGTTATAATTCCGTGAGAATTTTCAACTACTTATTTTCTCCTGAGATGGACAAAAATAATTTTAATTCATGTAGAATATTCTATGAATACTACTAGCCAAAAGAAATATGAAAAAAAGGATTAAAGGGTCAATGACAAATAAGAAAAATTAATGTTTTTTACATCAAAACACAAATGTGGAAATACTGAAAGAACAATTAGAGTAATAGGAAAGATTACAATAGAATACCCGATATACATGTGTACATATGAAGAGAGAGAATTGACAAAGACAAATTATTGCCTCCAAAAATAAAAATAATTATTAATCAAATAATGGTAGGATACTGTACTATCCATCATGTAGCAAAAAGGAAACCTGATATATTTAAGTGTGTACAAAAATATAATGAAGAAACTGGCAAGAGATACCTTTATTCAACAAGGTCCTTGTTATCACTGAGGGTGTATGGGAGAGACAGATGTGAAAACATATTCTCACTTCACTATTTTCAACAGTAGTCTTCAGTTTTTCTCTCTTAAAGGGCACTTGACGCATAATGCTATATTACATTCTAGAATTGTGTTTCTAAAACTTCTTAATGTTGTGACCCTTTCATAGAGTTCCTCATGTTGTAGTGACCCCCATCCACAAAGTTATTTTTATTGCTGCTTCATAACTGTAATTTTGATACTGTTATGATGTGCAACATAAATATTTTGGAGATAGAGGTTTGTAAAAGGGATTGTGATACACAGGTTGAGAACCACTGATCTAGAGGGTTGGAAAAGTTTTTTTTCTAAGGACACAGCTACTCTTTATAATCCTTGGATGACAATCCATCTTTTCTTCAGCATTTCAGACAAGGACTTATTGTGGTGGAAGGATCAGGAAAGCTCACCATAAACTCAAGTGTTTGAATGCTTGTCCCATAGGCAGTTACACTATTAAGAGGTGTGGCCTTTTTGAAGGAGGTGTGACCTTGTTGGCAAAAGTATGTCAGTGTTGAGGTGGGCTTTGAGGTCTTAAGTGCTCAAGCTACAACTAGTGTGACACAGAGCTGCTTCTGCTGCTTGTGGATCAAGATGTAGAACTCAGTTCCTTCTCCAGCACCATGTCTGTTCGCATGCTGCCATGGTCCTTGCAATGATAATAATGGACTGAGCCTCTGAAACTATAAGCTATTCCCAATTAAATAAGAGTTGCCAAGATCATGGTGTTTCCTTACAGCGATAAAACTCTAACTAAAACACTTATTCACAGCAAAAGGTAGTCCTATTCTAATGTTCAGCAAGATGGTCATCTTTTTGTGTTTGTCCATGTCCTTTTTGGGGTTTCTATTGTTGTGATAAAATGCCATGACCAAAACCAAGCTATGATGAAATAGTTTATTTGGCTTACAGTTCAACATTGTAGTCCATCATTAAAGGAAGTCAACACAGGAACTCAAGCAGGGATATAACTCAGAAGAAGGAGCTAATGCAGAGGTCATGAAGGGATGCTGCTTACTGGTTTGCTTCTAATGGTTTGTTCAGTCTTCTTTTTTACAAAACCCAGCAACACCAGTTCAGGGACAGCACTAACTACAAGGAGCTGGGCCTTCCCTATCAATCACTAATTAAGAAGATGCCCTTCTAGAGTTGAATCTTATGGAGGCATTTACTCAATCGCTGTTCCCTCCTTTCTGATAACTCTAGCTTTTGTCAAGTGGACATAAAACTAGCCAGCAAAGCTTATGACATTTTTAAGCTTTATTGTGTTCCAAATACTGTTAATGTTAATAGAATATCAATCCTGATATTATACACATACAAATTACACTATGCCGATTTAGCAGGTTGTACTCATATATTTCGAAACATGTATTTAAAAGCAATTATAGAAATAGTGGCTAAAACACGAACTTTTAAAAAAATTTCATGCATTTTTTAAAATTAAAAATTCTTACAACATATTCAGATCACAATTTCTCTTTTCCCATCTCTTCCCAAATCCTCTCCACCTATGCACTCATCCACTCATTGCAATATTTTTCTTTTTACTAAACAAAAGGCAAATATGAAAAGCAAACAAATCATAATAATAGTAAAAACAGCCCAAAGCACAAGAAGCACACATATACACAAAACAAAACTGCTGGAGCACAAAATCAGAAATCAGAATTCACAAACAAAAACCCAGTTAATTTCCAAACAAAACAATATGATCCAAAAAAATCTACAAAACTATCATGGAGTTTGCTTGGCATTGGCCGTCTACTGCTAGACATTGGGTCTGTGTTTAAATGTGTTTTGCATACTCAGTGAGACTCCATTGAAGAAAACTAATTTTCCCTTTTTGCTAAAAGTAGCCAGATGGAGATAGCTTCGTGGTTCGGCATAGGCGCTTTGTCCACTCCACTTCTCAGGGCTAAGACCATGTTGACTTGAACCTGAAAGGCCCTGTGCATGCTGCCACTCTCTGTAAATTCCTATGTGCATCAGTCCTACCGTGTCTGGAAACCATTGTTTCCTTGGTGTCCTCATCCCAAATGGCTCTTATGATCTTCCTGCCTCCTCTTCTGCATTGTTCCCTGAGTCCTGATGGTACAGGTTTTATGTAGACTTCTCATTTAGGGCTGAGTGTTCCAAAATCTATTACTCTCTGCGCATTGTCAAGTTGTGGGTCTTTGTGTTAGTTCCAATCTACACTAAGAGGAAGCTTCTCTGATCATGGTTGTATGAGACAATGATCTATGCGTAGAGCAGAATGTCATTAGGAATCATTTTACTGCTATGCTCTTTTAGCAGAAAAATAATTTGATTTTCACCTAGGCCTGTGTTCTATCTGGTCCCAGGTTCTGGGACACATGAAATGTAGGTTATGGTTTCCAGCTCATGTAGTGGGCTTTAAAGTCAATCAAATTAGTGAATCTCATAAGGTGTGTCCCACTATAATCATTTCTTAAAAAGTTGTATTAATTTTTTTCTCTGATCATTTCATATATGAATTATAATTACTCTCTCTCCTTCTCCATGATTTCTCTTATCTCCCTCCCATCCTTGTGACCCTTTTAAACCATTCCCCCATTTTCTAGCAGTCCCTTACCCAGATTCATGGTGTGTGTGTGTGTGTGTGTGAGAGAGAGAGAGAGAGAGAGAGAGAGAGAGAGAGAGAGAAAGAGAGAGAGAGAGAGAGAGAGATCTGTTTAGTTTAATAAAGTCTATCTTGTGTGATTAGACATTGAACTGGAACAAACTTTTCCCTGGTGGGAGAAAATTGGGTACACAACTGAAAGCAGGTAGAATAAGTAGTTCAGGAGTAAATTATACGGCCCTTAGTATCCACTGCCCATACAATCCTGCTGGCTGATAGTCAGCTTCTTATGTAAATATACTGCAGGACCATGAGACACTTAATGCACTTTCATTAATTACTTTAAAGATATTTGTCTTTTATTTTATTTTGATTTCTAACTTATGTCTTTAACCCTTCTCAAATTATTGTTGGTAGAAGGAATGAACATGATATATTTTTGTTTCCATTTTATTATATTGTGAGCATCTGGATTATTATGTTTTAAAATTGTCCTAAAACAAATTACATCAAATCTGCATCATTGCAATTTTTATTCCAATCATTACTATCCATATATTTATCTTTTCCTCATTTGACTTTTAATGCTGCAATTGTTGAACCTAAAATGCAAAACACAGAATTTGTTCAAATGTGGGAAACTATTGGTGATGAGAGAACCCATCCATTTATATACTGCTAAGCTGGAAAATTTCATTAAGTAAAACTGACTCACAGCTAAGACATCATCCATTTTAAGGTACACTGCCCTTTATGAAATATTAGTAAGTTAAAATGTTCCTATTTACACAGAACAATATGCCAGTCATACTCAATAATGGGGATTTTTGCAGCTTTTCTTATTAAGTATTACATCTGCCACTTAACCAGATTATAAAAAGGCAAACATTGTGTACAGAAGTACATATGAAAGACATCCATGAGCTAGAATAAGACCATAAATTTCATCTTGAATAGATGGCCATGTTTTCACCATGTATAAGATAATCCTATCACTTTAAAATTATATCTAGGATGATATTTCCTTCACAATCCTCTATGTTCATCTTTTAACAAATCAAATTTTAAAAATAAAAAGTGTTCCTTCAGACATATAACTTACATCTTCTTTAATAATTCAATTAACCTCATTTTAAAATTTATTTCAATTGTACCCTTATTGTTAGTCTTACAAGCCTGAGTTATTCCATTTAGAATTAGATAATAATCTCTGGCTAGGCTTTCTTTGGGTGCATAGTTGTTTTTTTATTACATTTTGTTCAGTTGAGGTTTTGCTCTCATGAGAATACTGCTCACCACCCCACCTACAGTTTCTGGAGACAACCACAAGAGATGCCGTCACAACTGTGTCTGTAAAATCCTTATGGGAATTTCTATTTTTTAGGACAAATTTAGATTACTGTGCAGACTTGAGGTGTTTACGCTGCACTTGGAGCTCCACACACACGTGTGGTTTCATTGGATGTTCTGATTCCATGGGATGATGGTTTCTATTAGTGGCTCAGTGGCATGGTACTCTTCCCATCCAGAAGCCAAGGCTGGTAAGTGGAGATGTTTGTATTGCGATGAGGGGGGTAATAGCATCCTTCTAAAGTATGTAATACAAAGACGTCAGTACTTGATCCTGGGTATTAATCACTCTGTGTTGCTTTAGTATATGAAAACTAAAAATGTTAGGCTCAACACTCTCTTAAAGGCTTCATACCCACAGTAAGACTAATATCCAGGCCAGTGCTAGTCTAGCTACAAAACATCTGAACACATCCTATGAACATAGCCAAGCAGAAATTCCTTTGCATATTGTAACAAAACACAAACACAAACAGGCCTTTTTTTTTTTTGTAAAAAACAAAAACACAAAAGCAAAAACAGGCCTTTTTTCTCAGGGAATCGATCAGCTTATCTGTAAATCCAGGTAAGATGTTCTTCCCCTCACAGGAAAAAATCTTTGGGCCTCTCACACTCAACAGCTAATGGCAAAAACTGCTTCTAAGCCTGATGTTCTCCAAGGACCAGGAGAGGACTTGGGATTGTCTGCTGGCCAAAAAGCTGTCTCGTTTTTTGCTCATCTATTCTTCCCAGATCTGTCTAAAGGCATTTGACATCTCAGGGTGACTGCTCTTTAACAGGTTTCATAGTCCAGGATTAACAGGTTTCAACCTTCAGAGGTTCAAAGTTCTCAATTTCCTCTAATAGTTCAATTTTCTCTTACAGGTTCCTAAAAAGTTCCATTGCTACACCAAAATCAGGTCTGGTAAAATCTAAGGTTTTGATTTTCCAATTCTAAGCATATTTTTCGGGTTACTCCTGCTACCTACCCAAGACCAACCTACAAAATGCTCCCAGGATGCGAATCAGCTCCTGAGACACCATTGGTACCAGCTGTCCTGGATCACGGACACCTGCCAACTCAAATCTGGTTTCATCTACTATTGTGACTCATCCCAGGGGTAGCCCTACTACAAAAGTCCAGTAATAACAATATTTTTTTCCTCCTACACACCTGCCTTCTTACCTCCCTCAAAAAACAAATGCCAAGCGTCTCCGGAATGACAGCTAACAGAATGCCCCTCCAGCCATACCACTCACTAAAGTGGATCATCCAACAGCCAGCATTCCCCTCCCAACATCTCCCCGTGCGCGCAGGAAGTAGCCTGACTTGAGTCTATGCCCTTTTTCCAAAGAGAGCCTAAATGTCTGTCATAATTAGCACTTCAATTTCCTGTCATCCCTATATCCAAAGAGTCTGAATGTTAAGTTGGGAGTGTAGCCCCAGCCCCTGGCCTGGGAGTTGCTTTGCTCTGGACTCCAAATCCCAGCATGCAAGGTCCTGACCCCTCCCTGGTGGGGGTCAGGACCATTCCCACAGGGTATTTAAGGGTCCTCCTAGAGGAGGAACACGTGGTTTTCTGGTCTGCATGGGCTCCCTCCTGTCCTGTCTCCCCGCCATATGCTCGGCCACCCGAGAGCATCATCCTTAAAACGATGGGCATTTTGAGAAAAAAAAAATTCTTTCTTATTTTTCCTTTTATTTATATTTTTTCTTGAAGTTTTATGTATTAATTCATTGTGTGTTAATCACATCCCCTCCTCACTCTCAGACTCCCCACATGAAATCTCTATCTCAATTTCATGTCTTCTTTTATAATTATTTACTTATTTATTCATACATATATAGGTATGAGGCCTAATTAGTGCCTCCCTCCCAGAGTGAGTTTTTTCAAATCTGCCTTAGCTATCATTTCGTTCTTTGTCTCTAAACTCTTGATTCCTTTCAAATTTGAAAATCATCTGGAGATGCTTTCAAATCAACATTGCAGTAAACCCAGTGATTATGTGAGATATGGTATCTGTATTCAGCATGGTCAAAGCAGGCTAATTCTATGCAAAACACAAGGGTTTTTTTGTTTTTGTTTGTTTGTTTGTTTGTTTTTATTGGTATTGCTTATTACCCAGAAGAAATATCACTGTAATTTAGGAAAGCATTCTAGATATATTTAAGCCATTTGCCAAAAAAAGTTTTATTATTTTTGAAATTCACAGAATTGCATCTTTAAGGGATGATATGTATGACATTTCATGAAAATCAAACTTAGATCATTTCTATGGAAATATGGTTGGTTTATATTGTTTTCAATATAGGCCTTGAATTCTTAGCAATATCCTTAATCTAGCTGAACAATCATAGGAGAGTTGAATTAATTATTTATTCACCTACAATTGCATTTCTCCTCTTACATATTTCTTTACAATTTGTAAATAATTAAGTAGGCACATTTCATGACAGAGGTAGTAACTAAGTATAGTTTACTATCACAGATACTCCTTGGTTCTCCCACTTTCTGTAATGAAAATTTAAAAGAGCTGATGGCAAATTTTTCAGTTGCTTTTGATTTTCCTGGTAACTCATGTTCTTCATTGCTGTTAGAGAAATAACACACGAAAAAATGTTTCTACTTTGGTAACACTTGTAAAGAAAGGCTTGCTAATATCACATAGAGAAAGCTAATATATTTTTTTCTCAAAAATAAATATTTTGTTGCTTTGTTGTTTTCTTCTATCTTCTATAGAGGTCCTTGTACTTACAGAGAAGCATTAAGAAAACCAGGAATGTTAATCACACTGGAGTGTCTCCTCAATGGAGTTGATAAAATCAAATACTTGCATTTAATTTAAAAAACTGGGAATAGATTTTCTTAATGACCTGGTGACCTTTTGCTATCTGTGGAGGCAGACCTCTCCCAAATGTCTCAGAATGATTATCCCAGACTCTTTCCTTCCTCGATCATTTAGAGAAGATGTCACATGTACTTTATGATTTGCTGAATTATATGCTATGGATCAGAGACCACGCTAGATTCTAGGCCTGTTAATTCTAGAAGCCAGTCTCATGGTCACATGTACTTTGTAAAGGAGTTTCTATGCAGTCACACCTTAAGCTTTGCTGTGCACCTGGAATTGAACTGATTGCACTGATTGTTGCCTGGAAATCTTTTCCAGAATTGTCCTGTGTTTTAAATATGCTAGCAATGAACCACCTGGCATTAGACTCCCTTAAGTGGTTGACAATGTCAGTCTGCGCTGGGCTTTCATTTTCTCTTTGTGTGGTTTGTTTCCTTGTATGACATCTGCAGGCCCTCACCTCTTCGTTCATTTAAGTAAGGGAATCAGATATGCCTAAATTAGCAATTGTTTAACACTTGATATAGACAACTATCAGATTGTTTAGTCAAATAATATTGTTTTGAAATCTGCAACATGCATATGTTTAAACTGAATAACCTGAAACATCTCAAACTAGGGCTCATGTTTCCACATATCTCTGACACTGGCTATCTTTTAGAAAGTAATGGGAAAAGTTCTGAGAAGTTGGTCGATCTGAGCACCTGATAACCATGGCCAGTGCTCTAGGCCTCTTATATGTATTCTGTCAATCCTGAGACCAGCATGTCAAGTTAGGAAACATTGTGCCAATTTTGGAAGTAGGAAAATTGGAGTTTCTCAGAGATAAAATTGCACGATCAAGTTCCCATAACTTATACTTAACTGCCTTGGGATTTGGATCTGGGTTTGTAATAATCTAAATGTATCCCCTTTCCATTATAAATCAAGCTGTCTCTAAATTAGTTATCAAACCATTCATTTTTGAGCCTAGCCCACTTTGATGAGAAAGCCCTGTCTTTTTATTTGTTTTCCCTTGAAGGAATATTCTCATCTCTTCACTGCTAACTTGATCCTCTATTGACAATAGTAAGTCCAAACCCTTTGACTTGGGATGCTGTAACTACATATTATTCTCAGGTTCCACTTAGTTGGGTATGGTGTGGATTAAGTTTTCAAGTTTTCCACATTAATCATCCTATCCTGGCATGGTTCTGCCTACACTGACTGGATGGGTTCCTTTTGGCAATATCATACTGTAAGGTTTTTTGTTCCTCAATTGTCCATGGTTTTGAGCACATTTGACATGTTTTCTTTAATGTGATGAGAAATTCCTCAGAATCTACACTTGCTTGTTATTAATAAAACTCTTTCTTCCATGGAGTCATTTTCTTCTGCACAATTGCAATTTCCATCTATTTAAGAACTTGAAACTGAAGCTTAAAGTCAAGTTTAGATCATGAAGATGATTGGTTAATTATCACAAAAATCAGAAACACATTCTCCTTTTGACAACACTACCTACATTTGAATTCACCATTCCTGACACTTCCTATGCTCACCAGCCTTTGTTCTTCTTCTTTTTTTAATGAAACAACACATATTTTGTAGCACATATGAACCAGGAAACTATCATGTGAGTCTTAACAATAGTCTGTGTCTTTCCAAAGCTGAATGTTAGCATGCAGTGATTTTCCCTTTCTCCAAGCACTTTCCTTTTGCCCACTTGCCCATCCTTTCCTAAATAATCTTTGTCTTGCCTTCTTTTTCTTTGTCCTTTTGTATGCTTTATAACAATGCACAACACAGTGTATAGCCAATTCCCTTACTATTCACATACTCTTAGAGACTCTGTTCTCACTCTTGTCTACTTGACATATTCTAAATGATGTTTGCATGGCAGTTCCACCTTCACTCTGATAAACCCTTCATACTGAACCAAACTGCTGTAGGTTCCTTATCCCACCTCAATACCTGTTCCATAACCACATGGCCAGGGTCTGTGACTAGCCTAACTCTTCTAGCTTCATTCTTTCCAGTAATATGTGTTGATGTGGGATTCCCCTCTGTATGCCGTGAATACCATTGGTTAATAAAGAAGCTGCTTTGGGCCTATTGAAGCACAGAATAGGAAAAGGCAGGAATTCGAAGCAGACAGAGGAGGGGAAAGGAGGTGGAGTCAGAGAAGCCATGTAGGTGCCACAGGAGATAGACGCCAGACAGAACCTTACCAGTGGGTACAACCACGTGGTAATACACAGATTAATAGGAATAGGTTAATTTAAGATATAAGAGCTAGCCAATAAGAATCATGAGCTAATAGGACAAGCAGTGTTATAATAATACAGTTTCTTTGTGTTTATTTCAGGTCTGGGTGGCCAGGAACAAATAAGCAGCCTCCACCTACAATTTGTGTGCTGTCTAACCTGAAGGATAAATTGACCCTTCCCTCCTCTGAGCTACCAACATGCACCCATTATATCTTTTCAACCATATTTCTAAAATCTTTAGAATCTATCATCTCCTCTTCAATTTACAAGAATTGAAATCATCACAGAATTAGGCTTTTTATCCACCAAAGCTTATTTTTCTCTCCTGAGCATTTTCTTCCTCCCAAACACAACCCATAATACTCACAAGCAATATTTAGATCGTCAGAACAAATATATTCTTTACTTAAAATCCTTCCTGTTCTTTCCCATGTATACTCAAGCTCCTCAACAAAAGATTGATATGTTTAGGTATCAGAGGATTTAACACTGTGCTAGCTCTTGGAAGAATATGAGGTTCAGAGAAAATGGAAATAGCAATTGTCAATCCAAATATCACAGGAGTCTTGGTAAATAGGCACTATGTTTGGTTAAGGATGAAAATTTCAGTACTATTGAAGAATTTTTTTCCACTCCTATAGGTGACTTATGAGCTAGAATTTGATTTTTCAACAGACTAAGAATGGTCTTAGTCATAAGTATACCAACAAGATCATTGTATATATTATATGTACTATAAACAATATGTGTAGTCATCATTATTTAATAGAAATAGCAATGTTTATGGAATGTCTACTTTCTAAGTTTCCTTCTCTGAATACTTCTAGGCTTAATGGCAGAATAGTAATGGCAAAGTGATGGGGTTGGTCTAACTTTGCTAATGAAAACAAGAGGGTGAATTATTTGTAAAGAATATAAAAATATTTATGAGATATACTATCCTTATCCTCACAGGTCAGTAATGCTAAAAGAGACAATGATAAAATATTTTCTCTGAAAAAATATCATTTATTGATTCCAATCCTCTAATTACTAGTTATTATGAATTTTAAATTTATTCACTTTACAACTGTGTGTTGTCAATTAAATATTTTTCTTTCTATTAAAACATTAAGCAACCAAATAAGCAGACAAAAAAATGTATTTTTGTGTCAGGCAAGTGAAAACTTCAGTTTGTTCATTTAATGCTAAAGTTGATTGATATAATTAGAGTATTTTATTATGTTCAGACAATTGTATATGTATATTTCTATAATCAAAAATAATGTAATCAAAATTATGAATCCATTACTTTCATATTTTCCCAATCAGTTACCTGACTTAAGTATATATTCCAAATTCAACCAAAATTATTAATGCTTTTTTTTCCCTGGCTCTCACTATTCACTTTATTTCATGGTTGTTAATTAAAACAAGTTTGTGTTACATTTTTGTAAAATGATTCTCTCTGGGTACTTGGTATACCAGCTGTCGTGTTAAGAAACTAAAAATGTATAAATATTACTTTCAATTTTATGGATGCAAAGCTCTAAAAGGATGCTGTCTAATGGCAGAAGAAAATATTCAGGTAAAACAAATGATTCAGGCAGAGATATAAGGCAGGTGGAGGTAAGAAGGACCACAAAGAAGAGTTTCCACCAGTTCCAATGGTAAAACATGGAAGATGCTCTTGCCTTGAGGACCAGCTTCTGCCTGGGGAGATGACTCAAGCGCTTTTTTTTTTCTTGCAGATCCTATCAAAGTTTATGAAAAGGTTTCTCATTTGCTGTTACCTCTAGGATACAGCTGATGAAAAGTCTCATCTTACTTGCAATGACTACAAAGTCACCATTCCAAACATGATATATTAATTTCACAGTCACAAGATGGCTTTGTAACTGCATTTCCTTTCTTTCTTTGATATAAACTTAATGAAGCAAAATTCAAAGCATAAAGGCAATATGCAGAATAATACTGATAGTTACTGAGCTGACCTATGCTACAGCATTAAGGAACAAGGTTACACGATAAGTAAACCACAATAAATTTTGCCAGCGTTATTACTGCCATTACATGAAATAGCCATTTAAGGTATTCTCTTGTAATAATGCTATCACCTGGTATTATGGGACCTTTCTGCTGCATTCATTACTATAATATCTGAATAGCAGCTTCTTATTGAGTTTCAACAACATTCAGGGCTCTGTCCCTACAGCTAGATCAGACTAAAGGCAACTAAGAAATCCTGTTCAACTGTTTAAGATTCAGATTGCCTGGTCCATTTAAAAATCTTTCTTCTTTTTGAAGCTGTGTTTGTTTGTCTTCTCTATGAAATAATGCATTGTGCTGCTTTTCTGCCAGATTCCCCATTGTACATTTAAGGGCTAAAGCCAAGTGAAATAGATTATAGTCACTCACAAAGTTAAAATTTTGCTGGAATCTTTAAATAAATGATGAATGGATCAATAGTTTTAGGGTTGAAAGTATTCTCAAATTTGCATAAATTTATTATCTAGACTATTGAATCTTATGATTGGTTAGATCATAACCCTTTAATATGAATTTGGCTTTCCAGTCCATATTGAGAACATAAAACAAAATGTATGAGTCTTTTGTACAATTGAGTCTCACATGAGATAAGACTTCACAGTATTAATTAGACCACTTATTTATTATTCTGTAAGTTTAAACCATGTGATATAGTACAATAATATTTCAAAAGTTTATATAATTACAAAAGTGAGAAAGTGAAACAGAAGGCTTGTGAGTTCAAGGCCAGCCTGAGACACAAAATGAAGCAACAAAAAGACTTTTATACTTAAGGTATGCAATAGTGAATTTAACATATACATGTATGCTTATCATATATATTTCATATATACATATGAAATAAGATTTTTAAAAATCACAAGCTGGTTTTTGTAATTGCATTCCTTCCCTTTCTATAATATAAACTTCAAAGCACAAACATGGTATGCAGATTAATACTGGTAGTTACTGAGCTGACCTATGTTACATCATTAAGAAACAAGGCTGCACACCAAGTAAGCCACAATATGAAATATTAAATATTTGACAATATGAAATATATTTCATTAACATAAAGCATACCATAAACAATATTTCCAACAAACGCTTACATCTTAGTTTCGTGGTGCTTTGACAAAGTGATTTAAGGAGAAGAGGTTTATTTGGTCCATGAGTTTAGGTTAATGTCTAGCACTGCAAGAAATCACAGTGTCAGAAACTTAAATTAACTAGTTCAATTCCATCCACAGTTAAAAGCAGAAAACACACTAATGCATACATGATAGTCCTCTGCTCACTTAACTCTTCTGCAGTTTTTCTGCACACACTGGCTGGGTCTTCCCCTTTAACCTACTCAAAATAATTCCCCACAGACAAGATCACGTACCAACTCAGTCTAGATGATCCATAACTGGCATTACATTCTCTGGAAATTCTAGATTGTATCAAGCTGTAAATTAAACTAATAACCACATTATCATTTCTTTTCTTCTTTATTTATTTAAGTATTTTGTCACAAGCACGATCGTCATGAGATATGCTGTTTTAGAAACCCCTAAAGCACAGTACAGTACTGGTACATGCTGCTCAGAAAATCCACGTTGTCATTATTAATTAGTTAATATTTGGCGATTAATATTTCATGATCATCCCAACATCGGCTAGCCATCATTCTACACTTTTTCTCATAAACTTGAGTATTTAAGAAATGATGCCACATAGAATTTGTTCATCCATGTCTAGTCTACTTACTTAGCACAATGCTCTCTCTATTCAGATAGAGTGCTTCAAATGTCAAAACTGAGTTTTCAAAGGTGAACAGTTTCTGCTGTGTACATATATAGTTCATTCCCTTTGCCATTTATCCACTACTAGACATTTCCTTTGCCTTTGTGGCTCCTAATTATCAAGAATGCTGCAGTAACATAAGATCAGAGTGATCTCTATCAGACCCCAATTTCAATTCCATTGATGCACAACCTGAAAATTATAAAGCAATTTTATTTTTAATTGCTTATGGGGTGTCAACTGGTTTCCTTTGTGACTAACCTATCTGATGTTCCTTCCATTTACAAATATTCTTATCTTCTAAACCGGAAGGACACACATTGTGGCTGTTGTCATCATCACTGTTGTTATCACTATTATTAACACCAGTTTTAACAAGGCTGACGCTCACTGTGACTCTGATTTCTTTTCTTTGATTATTTGTAGCAGTAAATAACTTTCCATGTTATTTTTGATTAGTTAGTCCTATGCTTGTTTATTAATTTTATGAGCAATGTGTGTTTATTGCCTTTTTCCTTTAAAATAGGAATTACTTACTTGTTTGTGCCTCTAATTCTTGATGAGTTGTAGACATACTTTATTTTTAATCATTTGAATACTAATTCTTTATTATCTATAGTTTGTATATATTTTATTCTATAGGCTATCCTTTCCTATTGTGTATTATTTCCTTTGCTGTACATATTCTATTTAATTAATGTAAAACCACTTGTCTTCTTTTTGCTTTTTTCCCTCTTGGTGCATATCAAAGAAATAAATTGCAAATACCAATATAATGAAAGGTTTGCTTTATTTTTTCCAGAAACTTTTAATGTCCCAGGATTTATGTCTAAATAATTTATTTTTCTTAGTTTTCTGTGTGGAAAATAAAATGTGAAACATATTTTATGTTACTAGTGCAAATTTCGTTGTCCTGGTATCATATAATGAAATAAATAACCTTTCTCTCTTATATTTCATTGGTATACTTTGTTTTTAAACAATATTTACTATTTATTGAGCATTTTATTTATGTGCACAATGTAGTTTGATATTTTGCTTTCCCTATTTCATTCATGTAACTCAAACTGACTGATCCCAACATGTCTCTAATATAAATATATATATATATATATATACATACATAAATACTACATATACACATATCTCATATATAAATACACATAAATACATATTTATCCCACTAAAATATCTTAGTTCTGTCCACATATACATGACCATTTGGTATGGGGTCCTTCAATGGATCAAGAACAAAATTGAAATATTTCTTTCCCTCTCCTAGTAGTTCCTTAACCAGGATTAGGATCTCTGTAGTTCCTTCCCAACCCATGCTGGAATGTTGACTTGCATGGTCTTTCACAGGGTTTGTACAGAAAAAAAATAACAGCTGCTATGAGTTCATGAGTGGAAAAGTTGTGTTAGGTCCTGACGATAGCTATTCAACACAGGACTGTTTCCGACTCTCAGTGTTCGTGTTCTTTCTTCTCATCTTTCATGATGATGTCCCTAGACTTGGGATCAAGTGAATAGATGTTTAATATAAATGTCTCTTGTCGTGATGATTGATCACAGTCACTTTATTTACAGCAGGACCAGTTATAAGTCTCTGCATCAAATTATGCCTTCTGCAAAAAAAAAAAAAAAAATAGAGAGAGAAACTGTTCTGACGAAGATTGAGAGCAACAAACATCCATGAGTATACATATAAAGACTTTAAAAGGAATTTAAAACCAATTGCATATGACTTCCTAATCCATGCTCTTTTGACCAAGTTTGTACTATTAGGCAAGATTCTTTGCTGTGGAGCTTCTTAAATCTAAACAGAAAGCAGTTAGCTACTCCAGTAGCAGTCATGCCACTAATTGCACCATTAGGCACCTCTAGCCTCCAAGGTAAGTATTGTGCATGAAATTAATGCATTTCCTGCCAACAACCTACAATGAACATTCTAGCCACATAAAAATTATAAGAACGAGGAAAAGTTCCTGGTTGTTTCAAGATTGATTTCTTTATGTCCTACAGCTAAAATATGTGGTATCTCTAGCAAAAGGTCATTTCATCTAGTTATGGTTGGCAATCAAGAGAAATGACAATAAATCTATTGTTTTTGTGACTACCCTGACCAAAAATTATAGGGAGGTGTCTCATGCCTGGCACAAAGATTTTTATTTAATACTGAATGTTGTCTGAGAACAATATTGTCCACTCATGTAGAACATCTGTGTTCCATTTTCTTATCAAAAAACTATTTTCTAATTAGCATGCAAACTAATGTGTTTCTATAAGACATTTTTATACAACCTTAGATTTTTTGAAATGATACTCTGTTTCCTCTTCTTTCCCATCCTCTGCTCTGTTGAGCCTTAGAGTGTGATTTTTGCTCCCCTTGCTTCAATTTGCTGCATAATACGTTTTGCCTTTCTACCATATTTTAAACTTAGTTGTTATAAATTCCTTTAATACGTTTTTATCATAGTCTTAATTTTTCATTTAATTACCATGTATGGCTTATGATGCATATTTTTCTCATTTGAACTGGGCTTGAGAATCATAATTTAAAAAGAAAAAAGAGTAACAATGAAAATTACAAAGAAGTGAGAACTCTTTGGGGTTACAGTATTTGATTGTTTAAAGGAAAAGATTAATGCTAAAATTTATTTAATTTTTTTGAAGAGTATCTCCAAGATAAACTCTTATATAAACAGTAATGCCACCCATAATCTCATGGCTCTGGGCCTCAGTTTTTTTGTATTCATATAGACCTCTGGTGATTAAAATCTCATCTGAAGAGGAAGGTTTACTAGGTAATTGTGGGGTGGTGTGAGTATAAATTAACCTTTCAGAAAATTCAAGAAAATTTTCTGTATTAGTCAACTTGTGTGAATAATCCCAATAAAGATGGTAAGTTTGTTACACTGAAGTTTCCTGAGAACTAGATTTTTTGAAATGATACTCTACTTCCTCTTCTTTCCATCCTATGTTCCCACCTCTGCAAATCTGCCTCTATCTCCAGAAACTTTACAAGTGAGGGCAGAATATTAACATTCATCTTTACCCCTTCCTCTTCGTCATCTAATATTGCCAAGTTTGGCCACATGAAATAATTCCTGAATCATCTCCACAGCTTCATAATCTGGGTTATCATCATTTCTCTCTTAAATTCTTTCAACAGCTTCCTAGCTGGTCACCCCAGTATTATTGTTAACATTTACCTCTAAACATGCCTTGATGTTACAGACAGAACCATGCTTTTCAAGTTCTTCTTTAAAAAAAAAAGACAAAACACGTTTTTGATTTAAATAACTTTTTTCCATTTATTTTACATACCAATCAGTTTCCTCTCCCTCCTTTCCTCTTGTCTCCTCCCCATCCACTCCTCTTCCATCTCCATTCTAAAGGGACAGGCCTCCCATGAGTTTGCACAAAACATAACACATCAAGTTGAGGCAGGATCGAGCTCCTCCCCTTATGTCAAGGCGGGGTCAGCTAAATCTTGTATAACGTAATTTATACTGCAAACTACTGCCTTTAGACTGAAAGGGGAATTCTTGAATGGTGGTTATAAACCTGCTTGACTCAATACCTCTTGTATTGCAGTCTCATCAGGTGATCCTTCACCTTACTCTCTCATCTTCTAATCTTTCCAGACTTTCCTGAAATTCTTTAAACATGTTCCTTGCTTCCTTCCTTCTTAACAATCCCTCTTTTTACATAGACAACCCTGACATACATGCCCACTGAAACATTACCTGCTTAGCAGATCCCACTTTTCTAAGGTTACCTAGTCATGATTAAATTCACCTATTTATGCTTGTTTAAACACTTTTGTTTTACACTTGCTTTGCATAATTATACCAATGACTAATATTTTAAATACATTTCTTCATGTTTTTTGTATGTCCCGTTCATACAGGTACTCTTTTCATTACATTCTCATTCTATCATTTAGTGTGGTATGAGGCAGGTGATGAAGGTTCAAAAACAATTAATAAATATTTTACTTTTATTTATTATTGATCATATGGGATTCATCTAAATAAAATATAGGAGTGGCTTATTTTCTAAATCCCAGATTGGCATACTAAGCTTTATCATTTGCTTGTATTTAATACTCTTAATGAGTCCTCATTCCCAAGCCTAAATATGGTAGTCTCTAGTCTGACACATAAGACCTCAGTGTATATGTTACTTCCCACTAGTTTGACAAGGGCAACTGAAGGAAGGAAGGGATTTGCGGGCTCACAATGCCAAGGTGTAGAGCTCCATGCTGGGAAAGTCATGGCAGCAAAAATGGGAAGCATGTGGTGGTGGTGCATCTGAAGGCAGGAAGCAGAGGGTGCCAACGGTGCTCAGCTCAGCTTCTTTATATTCAGTCCAGGACCTCACTTAGAGTGGACTTCCTCTCTCATTTGACCCAGTCTCCGTAATTCCTCACAAGTATATATGTGAACTCTGGATCCTTTGATACTGATAATACGAACGCAGCACCTACCGATGTCTTTACAAATAATATCTTTCCCAGCTCTGTGTTTAACACCGAACTGTTTTTTTTCATCCTCCAAACCTAAAAATTAAGTTATCATTCTCCTAAAGAAATCTTCACCTAGCTGTCTAATGTCAACTTTACCTATGTTCTAAGAAACTCTTGAGTGTTATAGCTAGTTATATTTCTCCAAAGTTCGACATTTTTACATAAAATGCCTTTAGTTTGCCTATCAAATTGAGAAATTCTCACTACAAGAATTCTTTATCCATTTATATTTCCCATAACTTCAAAGGAAATAAAATTGATGTTAGCAAATACACATATCCAAAGCATGCTGGCCACTTATTCTTTAATTTTGAATTAGAATTATCAGTTGAACAGTCCTTCCCACATGTCTAGGTGTTCTACAGAGGCAGAGGCAGAATCTGTTTCCATATCTGAATTGTGCACATGCAATTTTATTTCAAATTAACTGACTGAAATATTCTTCCTGCACAGATATAATCATCTGCTTTCAGCCAAAATGATGTATATTGTAAGGATATTTTTATTAATTTTTTTAAAAAAATATGTGTATAACTACTTTACCTGAGTGCATGTCAGTGAATCACTGATGTGCCTTGTATAGGCCGAAGTGAGAGTAGAGTATCAGATCAAATAATAAACTGTCATATAGGTGCTGGGAACCAAACCCAGGTCTTCTAGAAGAGCATCCAGTGCTCTTGATTGCTAAGTCATTTCTCCTTCTCTCACGGTAAGAATATTAACTAAGTGGTTTTCTTCATTTTCTTCTGTATGTAAGGTTATTTAAAAATCAGTTTTCAAAAAATCATCATGCCTACTAAAATGATTATAGATATGCTTTAATATTCTACATAAAGAAGACTTCTCATTTTCAAAGTTTCTTGAAATATTCAGTTGAAGTATTGAAAATAAAATTTATTTGAAGTACATTTTTCTCCTTTCCATAATTCTGATTTCATTTTGTTGTTTTATTTCACCAACCAAGATATATAGATATCAATTTAAAGTTCTATTTTTTCTTTCTTTCTGCATTTCCAATTTCTAATTATTTTCAAAAAGTAAAAGATAATAGAAAATAAAGAATTTTGACTGCTAAAATTCTTTTCTATTTTATCATTGCATGATTTTAAAATTAAGTTCTTTTTAAAGAAAAAACAGCAAATAGTTAAAAAATAATAAAAATATTTCCTTGCAAATAGACCTTCTTGGGCTTCTACATTGTTTAGATAACATAGCTACAAGCTTTATATATACTTTCTTAACTTTGGAGTTACCTCTTTTAATTAAAAATAGAGGTGTAATTTTAATTCCATTTTCCCCTATCAAACTGCATTTCTCCACAAATACAAAACATTCACTAAGTTAACAAAGTAACAAGTTTCAGGATATATAGTCCGAAAAAAAATGATATTCCACACAGGGCTGTGTGTTTGGTATTTTTACAGTAGTATGACCCTACACAAATTTATTATTTTTTATTACATATTAGATATAAATATGCCATTCCATACTCCCAATGTACAGGGCTGTCAAGAAAACTAGAAGGAAACTGACTACTATCCTTAAACAGGGATGAGTTTAAATGTATAACATATCATGAATTAGCTATAATACTTAGTTAAAAACCCGGGTCACCATCAATGAGTATAAATATTTTAAATGGAAAAATGAAGATTCTCTTTAAAAGTCTGTGCTATTGGTCTTGGGTCACTGAAAAAGTATATAATTACAGATACTGTACACATATGCACACTAATTATGCATATGCTATGCACATATATAATTTGATTATAAATATACAACAAATACAAACCCACACACATATATTTACATATACACGTACGTATATTCACATACTCAAATATATATGTTTTCATGCACAAAGATTCTATAAATCCTAAAAACAAAATCTAGTGTGATATGTGGGTATCAGCCAAGTTGAAGACTGGGACAAAGAAGCAAATATCAACCAACCTCTTTGCATAGAATGTTTGGGTACATCTGTTAAGCACTCTTTCTTGGCCATAACATCTCTATGCTATTCAAGTTTAAAGTAAAACAAGAAAGGATGACAACAGCAACAAAGAAGACTGGAAATCACCTGAATGTTTATTCTGTGCAGTGGTGCACATCAAGGAATTTGGAAAGATGGAGCTCAATAAAGGAGTTTTTCAATTTGCCAAGAGCAGCAGGAGAGGAAACTAAAACCAGAACAAAGGGAACTTGGTGTCAGTAAAACTGTGAAGCCCTTTAAGGTGGAATTATATTTCCTAACAACATATGCATTCAATAAAGTAAAGATATTTGATTGCAATTTGCACAGCATCCATTTGAAAGTTAATAATTAGCCATCAGGAGAAGTGACACTTCTCAAAATTATATTATAATAAAACATGTCACACTAAACCCTTTAAGGAGTGGGTGAGTGATTTCATTTTGTTTCAGGTCACAATTGGCTTCAATGTATAACCTCGCCAAGCATTACTGCAGAGGAGCTTTTGTGCAATGTGAGTGTAGCGCTAGGTCAGACCCACTCAATCACTGTTCAATGGGCTTCCTTCAGATAATACAATGGGCCTCCAAACAATCCAAGAAAAACAGTGTGAGTCCATTACAGCTGAAGGATTATTCCATTGAGAGCTTAAATTTCACCTCTCTCCACACTCATTTTCACGTTTTAATTTACAGTCCATTTATAGATTCTCCCCAAATAATGATTTAGCTGTTGGGTAATGTTATTGCTCAAGGCCCTTTCATTCCATATAATACCCCTTTTGTATTTTAAAAGTCTAGGTCTTCTTCAGTTAGACAAGTTCAACCCTACAGAATACAGACCAGCTGATCCAAGGCCCTGATAAGATTCAATCCATCAGTTAGGCATTCATTCTGTCAATTAGTTGTATCATCTGTCTGCATTGTTTTTTTACAGAAGAACAGTGTATGATGTGCCCAAACATGTTTTCTCATGAGATGAAACTAGAAATGAAAATTTGACAATAAAACATAATCTGTGTGAGGATGAAATTGACAGAAGTTTGAGTTGAAAACTTTGAGTGGAAACTGAGATGATATTAGTGTCAATTTCTCTGTACCCAGCTAATCCCATTTCCTTGTAGGGAATATTCGGGAATGAGTGTATGCTCAGTCTAATCAATGTCCAAGGAAGTCTCTATAGGTTTTCTTCTTTGTATGAAGAAGTCATTTGGCCTGGAAAATTTTGAAGTAGTTACAACAACTTTGTTTTCTGTCTGAATATGAGAGCAATATCAAACTATTAAAATATCAAAAATAGGTAGATGGAAGAGACTTGTCATTTTAAGGAATGCTTACCCTTTGAAGATTCTAATATTTTAACTTTATTTTATTTGAAAATTTGATACATATGTCTACTGAGTTTAGGTTATTTTTACCCCACAACATCATCTCATTCCCTCACTTTCCACTGAATCACCTCTTCCCAAAACTATCACAGTTTGATAATTTCATTTCTGGGCACAGCACCCAATATTGCCATGAACGGAATGCAGTGGTGACTAGACCAAACTTGAGTAGCTAATGACAGCTTCAGGGAGTTCCTGAGTAAGCAGCTATGCCCTGTCTAGAGACAAAGTTTCAAAGCGCTCCCCACTACTACCTATACTCCAACTCGTAGAGTCTTTCCAACACTCTTCTACAATTGTCTCTGAGTCTACAGAGGATACAATGATCTAGATTTTCCAGTTGGTTACAAACACTCAAAAGTCACTTATTCTCATCTTGACTTGTTGAGTATCTCTATATTAACAGCTGTCCTCTTAAATAGGAATGTACTGTGCTGTAGGCTGAGAGCAGCGCTAATGCATGAGTGCAAGCACAACATGTGGAAGGCAGTTTGGCTTCATATCCCTTTAGGAAAACGGTAGTAACACATTGTTCCCTAAGGTCCATGATCTCCTTAGCCATGAGATTGTCACCAGGTTTGCTATACCAGGCATCAACTGCCACCTGTGGAGTAGGGCTCACATACAACCACAGATCATCTTATCAGCTCATAATAGCCATGCCATGACTCCCACCTGTGGGCAACTCTTCTCAGGCAAGTTAGGATTGCAGTTCTTGCTTTAAAGCTGGTAAGGACCCTTGATGATTCCACTCCTCGACCCTGAAGAGTCATATAACATCATCCTGCACTAGAAAAGCCAGTCAGCAGGAAAGAGACTTCCAGTCCAGATCCTATTTGAATTAACAATATCTTTCAAACAAGTATTAAGTATCTTCAGTGATACAGGCATTGGTTCCCATTCTGGTTGTCAACCAAGAGTTTCATCAATAGCCTATCGTATTTTGTACTCTCTAAGGCATCCCTGTCCAATATCTCCTAGGAATAGATGATTTCCCAAATTTTTCTCTTACAGTTTAATGTTATATTTTATTTGTGTATTAAATATCATAATCAAAATATGGGAGTCTGTTATTCTCATTCTTAGGAAATGCATGAAGGATCTGAAAATGCTTTATATTTGACACATCAAGTGACATATAATAATTTTCCTGGTAAAATAATCACAAACCCATTACAAATTTTAAATTCAGGTATTTATTTTTTGTTGGTATAATAAAGAAAACTAATTGAGGGTAGAGGCTGCAGTCGAGTAGTGAATGCTTGTTTATTATGCTCACAAAACTGAGTGATAAACAGACAATAGTAAAAAAGAAACAGTATTTTAATTTTTTGCTCTTAAAAGATGCATTGGAATTATGTCCAGGATTTTCCATGTTCCAGGAAAATATGGGTAGTAGACTATTAAATAAATGTTGATGTGCCCTAGGGACAACACTTTATACTAGATACACTGTACCTATCATATCTGTGTTTCCACGAGAAACTCTTAATGGGATTGTCAACAGTTTATAACTGTTGGTTCCTAGGAGAGAAATAGGTCAGGGGGCCCTTGCTATATTGCTTCCATCAAACCCTGCTCAAAGCCATTCACTTTGTCTGGCAAGCAAGCCAGTCTACTGAAGGCAAGATAACTCACTTCTTCACTTTCCGGTTCCAGAATAGCATGTTTGCTTCTTATTTTTCTAAATATATCCATGTAGTACATTAAAAGCCTTCTTTATGCACTATTATTTAATGATTCCTACATTTCCTTTTGAATGGTGGAATATTCAGCATTTGGGCTAACCTTCCTTTTCTGTAGCAATTCTTTGTTTCTGCTATTTGGTTCCATGTAAAAGAGGGTGAAGTACAGTGGATTTACTTCGAATTTCTGGAGTTTGTAAGTTAGAAGTTTGTTATTGTTGAATCATTTCTTTAGAAACAGTGTCCACTGCTTAGCACTGATGCAGCAGAAGGCAACTTGTGCCCATCCACAGAAATAACTTTAATTCAAAAGAAGGAATGCAGGGAATTCCCCAGTGTTCTTTTGTTTACATTAACTTTTCTATTTTTAATTAATAACCTGACCAATACAAACTAGCAAGAAAACAGAATTGTCAGAGCATTTCATTGTTTCAGGTATTATTTAAACAATATTGATAAGGAATATTGATGCTAAGGAGAGCAGACTGTACTCTTAATGACACTTACTTTTTTTTCGTTTTTCTTTTGTTGATTTTAAACACTTACTATGCTTCAGTAAATCATTTCAATATTGTCCTTCAGCATGGAAATACAGTCTCATATTAGGAATCTCAGCAAAAACAACCCACACACATTCATGTATGTTTGGACAATCCATACATAAAGTTATCAATATAACTGAAACTTAAGCTTAAAGACATTCAATATTCTAGCCTCAACTATAAATGTGCATAAAAGTTACTTACCTACTTACTGTGATCTATGTTTTATGAGAACTTCTGGGGTCAAAATGTATATACCCCTCTCCTTAAGAATGTAAATTTGTGTGAAAATACAAATACTCAGCAGTTTATTTCAATTGCATTATGATGAAGCAATTGGCTGTTGATAGCTGGATCTTACATAAGGAAGAATGTGACTGTCTTCCATAAGCCACCCCCTAAGCAGTTAAATGGGTAATTTTTGTCACAAGTAGAGGAAAATATTTTGAAAGTTCATTCTCTAATTGTTTTAAAAATTTCCTCCCTGAAATCTGTGCTTGCTCGTTAGTCCTTGAGTAGCTGTATGAAGCTCTAGAAGATGTTCTCAGAGCACTTAAGAACCAATGAACCAGAAATAAGAAACCCCTAAGCCAATCACCTATATTGAATATTTATGCAGCACTGAGATAATCTAAATTTAGTATATGCCAAGACATGCTAAGTTGTTAATATAAAATTATGAACCTAAGTCTTGCACTTTACTACTCTATGAAATTGAATGATGCAAAACGTCATAAGTACTAGCAGCTTTAGTAACATTCATTAGATCCACAGTCACTTGCAATGTCTATTGCTGTAGACTTTTATGTACTTCAAGTAGGCATTTTACACAGAGGGAAAAAAGCATAATACTTTACACCAGCTTGAAATGCAATAGCACTTTAATGGTGAATTGCATAAGGAAATCATAAAGCTGTGCATTCTAAAATAAAATCCAGTTCATTTATGGAGACTAGACCTATAGCAGAAAGGAATTATAAGATTTTAACCACAGTGATATGTTAGTGAAAGTCGAGGATTTCCTATCTTGAGTTGGGGATTGAATTATTTTTCTTTCCAACATGGAAAGCAAAGCTACTATCTTGTGGCTCTTAAGAAAGTATAACCAAGGAGGTTAGTGTTAATGTCTTAGGGTGTTGTATGAGTGACCTTACTCATAGCTGCACACAAACTCCCCTGTGCCCCTTCAGTGGAATTGCATTCTTATCTAAATTTCTCTTCTCCTTCACCATTGCATGTTTTAATTGAAAGACATTTGGAACTGAATATCTAACTAGCGATCCTTTCAAACCACAGCTGCAGAAAGGTGATGTGTCTGGTCTCAAGGACAGCTGACAGGAACCTGTGGAAGAGGGAGGCATCATTTTCATGACAGATTTAATTTACCCTCAGAAATATATTTATTTTTCATTTTGTTTTGGTTAACTCTGAAGACAAGCAGAAATTTTACATGTACATACACACACACGCACAAACACATAAATTTTAAAAGAAATATATGAATAACTTCCACTACTCATAATTCTAAATACTGATTTTATGCTAAATATGTCACTTACCTGTTTCTCATTGAATTTTTGTTTTATACAGTTTTTTGTACATATTATTCTTGTTTCTGGTTCTGTCCTATGCTACTTCCATTTTGTAAATTATCCTTCTACTTCTCACTTTTATTTATTTTATAACAGTTTGGGCTCATTGGCAATTTTAATACTAAAGCAAGTTAATATGTGAATAAAAGAAATAAGGATTTGCTGAGGCTGAGAATGTTGTAGCTATGTTAGTATTTCCGTGCTGATTTTTTCATTTGCTTATTTTTCTTTTAGCTTCTTCTACCCCTTTCAAAAGGAGGTTTTCATTTTCCAAAAATGAGCATTCTTAAGTGAATGTTAAGGTTTTGATTAAGTAAAAGTTCATGTAGACAAATATGCTTAAGTACAACACGGTCAAAGAAAAGAAGACCAGTGGACAGATACATGCATTTCATTTAAATGGATTTTCGGGTAGCATTCAAATCAGCCGAGAGCTGGAAAAGTGGAAGTCTAGGCTGGCTCTTTGCCTGGGGTATAGGTACTTCATACTTGTTGCTTGACACACTTTTTTCAGCGCTACCATTCAGTGACCCCTTTTACTGTTTTGGGAACTATACTAGGCATCCAACATAGCATTGTATTTAATGCACTCTACAATTGTGACAGACAAATCCGTGAGTGTCTGGCTATGTAACCTTCCATAGGTCCCATAGAAAGCCACTCAGTCAAGAACTATCCTAGGTGAAGTTACTCTCGAGAGAATGCACTTCCTTTCCTTTCTAACTGGCAAGTATCTTAAAAGCAACACATTGAAGCAGACTGAGACACATCACAACAGGGATCAAAAACTACCCAAACTCTATAGATGAAATTGCATCAAAATAGATGTGTTAGGTTTGTTCCCAAGTACATATCCTTGTGTCTGTTTATTATTTGTTTATTTATATATCCAAGGGTTAAACAGAGGGCCTTCATCATCATTAACAAGCTCTCTACATTATTAGCAGTTGGTTAGCTTTATAGTGGACAACAGAAAATTTCTTTTCAGATAAAAATGAAATAATTAACACATTGGGCACCCTGAGCTTGCATTCTGTGTTTTAAATTGCCGCAACCTCTCAAGCGGAACTCAAGGTTATTATATGTGCCACTACTTGATTTAGTCCAACATACTCCCTTTATAGTTTTCCTTCCCTCAGTGCATTTCACCCATATGAGCAAATTTTCTGGTTCTTAAAGAACACTGCACCCATAGGACTGCTCCCTGGCTGCAATCATGCTTGGCTCCTTCATTCTCAGGACACAAAACTCTGGGATTACACTACTTTTTCTTACTCAGTTTACTCATAGTAACTTCCTCCCCCCTAATTCTTTTCTTCCTCATATTTTCATTTATTTTCATCATTTTATTTATCATATATCAAGGTAGTTTTTTAAAATTGTTTTCTTCAGTGTTTTTTTATTCCTCATACACTAGTTCTCAGATATTTCTCTTGCCGTTTAAATGTTTTCTGTTTTGCTAGGAACTGTGTCAAGATTCAATAATTTCCCCTCATTTTGTCATTTTGTCTAACCTGGTCATAACTTTATTTTTACATCAAGTTCTTGCTCAAGGAATTGGGATATAACCCAGAGGAATCAGAATTCCACTTCTTGTATGTAAGGTATTTAATATCAGAAAATGTACGCTATGAAGTCGGTGAGATAACTCAGCAAAAGGAGGTGCATGTAGTACCAACTTGGCAACTGTAGTTGACCTCTGAAACTCACCAAAAGTTGGAAAGAGACAACTGACTCCACAAAGATGTCATCCTACTTCTACGTATACTAACACATGTTGGCATATATCCACAAGAGTACTAAATTTAAAAGAAACAGGTAATGACTTTATCTCAATATTTCTGGTTGAAGCCCTCCATTGACTTGTCAAATAAATGTTGGGAAGAGCCATAGTCTCCACATCAATTGTTTTCAGAGCTTTGACATGTTGAGTATATTTTTTAACAGTGAATTACATCCCAGACGACAATTTTAGCTCTTTAATTATTATATTTGCATAACTTTAAGTCAACCAGTATCCTTTTTTATTTGTTATTTTTCTTATTTGGAATAAGTTAAATGAAATCAACATCTGTGGTTAATACTCCTTTGTCTCTGCAAACCAAATCACACAGTCGTCGAGAGCAGAGGCAGTCTTGTACTATGAGCATCTGGATTGATCTACTCGGATTGCTAGTGTGCATCTAACAATCATTTTTGAAAGAGTATATGGGTAAATTAAACCACTGATAATCTTGAAAGGAGCCTAGGAAGCTGCAATAATTGGATCCAAGTAATGATAATGTGGACTCCACTCCTCTGGAGTGAACTTTTCTTGTATCACATTTGTTTTCTCTCTGAGAAAAGGAAGAAGGCTTTGACAAGGCTTGTTGTTCTCTTAAGTGACCAGCTCTCACCGTTTTCGTTACCTATAGAAGACTACATGTGCTCATATACTAAGTGAGCAGATCCAGTTTACTCAGTGACTTGTGGAATGCCCTTAAGTGTTCTGGGGATCTACTTTCCTCTACAAAGTGAATAAATGGATACTGACTTTCATGATCGGGATTGCATAGATACTTTATTGTCTATTTAAATTCTTTTCCTTTCCTGGTACCTTGCAAAGTTTTGACAGTGAGGCATGACAAAGGTGTCTGCAGATGGCAATGGTGCATGCTGTTTCTCAGCATGACTCCTAATACTTTAGGCTCAATCTTCTGCTCTGTTTCTTTCCTCTTCTCCATTGACTATATCCAAACACTTAGTGGATGATTCTATGAAATGAATTTGCACTATAACTTGAATTCAGCAAAAAATAATCCTGTGCTTATGTAAGCCAATAATGTTGCTGTTGTTAGAAGAGGTAGGCCACCTAGAAATAATCATACCTATACCACAAGAATTTTTGTGACTATTGATAAAGTCAGAGTACAGGTTAGTATCTGGGTCTCTAGGAAATTCTAATAAGTACTACTTACATACATTTGATCATTTTTGTCTTGCCTAAAGTATATTTATGAAGAATCTAATTATACTAATTTCTTGGCTCATTTTGTATATGCTTGTGTGCATTCATGTGCCCAAATGTTTGGAGGACATATGTTAATGCTGGATGTCTCCCATGATTTTTTCTTTTGAGAAAGTTTCTCATCAAATCCAGCATGAAACAACTGGTTATCCTAGCTAATCAGTGGGCTCTATCACTAACCTAATTCTGCCTCCCCACTTCCCAGAGCAATAGTTACAACTGCAAACTATTGTAACCAAGTTTTTATTTAGGTGCCACGAATCTTAACTCAGGTAATCATGCTTATATGGCAGGTACTTAATAACTAGGATAGATATATATACATATGTGTGTATTATGTATATATATGTGTGTATATATATATATATAATTTCTAGTAGCTGGATTATAAATGCTGTTTTTTAATGCCAATCTGTGGAACCTGCTCCATCAATTAGCTGTCTGTTTTCTTTTTTTTTTTTTCTTGCTTTGTTTTGGGTTTGTTTTCTGTCTGTTTTTCAAGATAGGGTTTCTCTGTACTTTTGGAGCCTCTCCTGGAACTTGTAGACCAGGCTGGCTGAACTCACAGAGATTCGTCTGCCTCTGCTTCTGGAGTGCTGGAATTAAAGGTGTGCACCACAACCACCTGGCATCTATCTGATTTCTTTTTTAAATTTCTTCCTCCAGTAGCTGTTCTCACCTTCAGGAACTTCCCATGAGGGTTTCCAGAAGGAATATCATTTCTACTTCACTCTGCATTTGTAATCATCCTCTTTGTTAAAAAAAAAAATCTAGTGGAGAAATAACTTAGATTCTTTGACTATACTTTTCGATGATTCTTACTTTCAAAAATTTATATTCAAATTCTCATATTTTCAATCTAGTTAAAAAATTTTCCCCATAATTACTTGTATACAAATAGGAAAATAATATTTATTAATATTAGGGCAAAGTAGAGTCATAGAGCTTTTTAGTTTAATATACATGTAGCCTCAAGATCAACTCCAAGTCTAGCAAAAGTAAATAAAAGAAAAAGCACCAAAACTTGCAGATTTTACACATGGGATAAAAATATATATATATTTTCGGTAGATTATCAAGGAGATCAAAAATAATATATAAGCCAGGAAAAAGAATAAACAAACATGAAAATGTTTCTCGGAGTCCTTGGCATTGGAATATTCTTACCCAGACATTATTTTTATTTTGTCTTGGTCTTTTCATTCATGACCTATTTGTATCCCAGCACAGTATCCGTATGAGCTCTTCAGAAATTCACCACACTGTAGACATTAACTTCTCTTAGCAGATGCTTGATCAGTCCTCCCATACCACCTTAGGTCATGAGTTTCTTTCATGTATAATAATTAATGGAAAAAAAGAGACCATGTTTTGCTAGACAATGGGAGGGGTATATGAGATGATTTGAAGGGAGGAAAGGGAAGGAAAAAGTGTTGTAATAAAGATCTCCTGAGAAAATTGAGAGCATGGGGACCTTGGGGGAGGGTTGAGCGGGAAGGGAAGAGGCAGGGAGGGGAGCGGAGAAAAATGTAGAGCTCAATAAAAATCAATAAAAAAGAGAAAAAAATATTTAAAATTATCTCCTGGAAGAACACTTACAAATAGCGTGATTCACATTGTGGATGGGAAATTGAACTCACGTCTTTTGCAAGAGAAGTAAGTTTTTTTAAACACTGAGCCATCTCTTCAGTTCCTATCAGATTCTTCCTAAAGGTCTAATAGAATTGAATATTAGTAAAAATAAATATTTAAATCTTTTATTCCCCTTAAAATGTACAAAGTATGCTTATATGTTAAATTCTCATTATCGCATAAGCCATCTCTTCTTTTAAAATAAGCAATTTTAAAAGACTTTTCCCCAAATACCCAAGACTGAAGATAGTAAGTATTATTTGTCACTCTTCATTAAGTTGACTCATTGCTGCTACAAAATATCTTAGCTGAGGAGCAGCATGCACCCAGTGACTCATAGAAAAAGACATCTTGATCTTCAATTATTTCTGCTTTGTCATTTATTCAATTACAACTGTTGAAAAATTCCTACAAATACTAGTAATGAAGTATTCTTCAAATTCCTCCTTTCTCCATATTTCTAATATTCTAGGTTAGTCTTTTCTTGTATGTTATCTACATAATTCTGAAAGATTTCTGTTTTGGTTGTGGGTGTGTGTGTTTTGTTGTGTATGGGTGTGTTTTGGTTGTGTGGGGGTGTGTTTGGTTGTGTGGGAGTGTGTTTGGGTTGTGTGTGGGTCTGTTTGGTTGTGTGTGGGTGTGTTTTTGTTATGTGTGGGTGTGTTTGGTTGTGTGTGGGTGTGTTTTGAGTTTGAAAGGTGCAGGTTGGCAGCAATTGGTGGATATATGGAAGGCAAAAAAAAAACCTTCAGGAGTTGTTTATACTTCGTGCATTTTTGAGGTGTTGAGGTCTGTCTTACTTTTATTGCTCATTATGCTCTAGGTTAATGACCTTTTGAGCTTTTGACCAGCATAATCATTTGTGTCCACTTGCTAACCTACCATCGAAAGGTTTCTGGGATTAAAAAAAAAAAACAGTTACTACAAGCTTTTCATCCCCACCCACCCACCCAAAATAGTTTCTAAGAACAAAATTCAGGTTCCCATGCTTGAATGGTGAGACATTTCTCCCACCTTCATTCTGAAAGATTTTAACTAACTTTTCTGTCATAGTTGTTTTATGTGCCAGTGGAATGTATTGTCACAGACCTAAGAGGTTGATACGTTTGAAGTCAACTCTAATCTGTTTTAAGAGTTCTTAAAAGAACCTCTCTCTATTCACTGTGAGGTATGCTCCTAAAGCAACCTGTGCTGCTTCTATATGTGCAGTGTAACTAAGTAATACATTTATCTCTTGTCTCAATCACATGATACTTAAAGGCAATAGTACTCATTTATTATAGTCTTCTTAGAATGTGCTATATTACCCTCTGCCCCCAGGTCTATTTGAACATCACTTACACAGTTAAAGCAATTATAACCACTGATCATTTATGTGGATAGCCGCAACTTAATATATGAGTGGGAAAACATTCATTTAGGGCAGAGTCATCTTCTGAGGCTTTATTTTACTTCCCCTTTACAAAGAAGCTCACTCTTGTCACAACCACTGTGATTTGTATTCTTTACATTCAGATGCTTTTGTGAAAGGCACAGTTTTAATGACAAATGTCCCCTATTAAATTCATTCAGGATGCTCCATTACCTCACAAATTAAGAACTCATTTTCTCATGTAGCATTCAAGGTCTTCCACAAGTCATCAAGCTTGTCATTGCTCACTCTGTATGTACTCCAAACAAAATGCACTCTATTTAGTTCTAAAAGGATGTCCATTTCTTCCTAACTCTGTACATTTACTAACGTCCATTATTCCCTCCCCAATGCCTCCCTGATATTCACAAATAAAGGATAACCTTAGATGACAGTGTCTCTTAAAATATTTTTTATTTATATTTTTTTTAAAAAAACTATATTTTCTCATTGTATATACCCATCACAGTTGCCACTCCTCCCCTCCTCCCATCCAATCCTCAGAGAGGTAAGTCTTCCCATGGGGAGTCAACAAAGTCTAACACATTGCTCTGAGGCAGGCCCAAGGCCCTCCCCTCTCTGTCTAGGCAGAGCAAGGTATCTCTCTGAAGAGAATGGGTTCCAAAAGTCACTACAAGCAGTATGGATAAATCCTGATTTCACTGCCCATGACCCCACAGTCTGTCCCAGCCATACAGAGCTGTCAACCACATTCAGAGGGACTAGTTTGGTCCTATGCTGGTTCCTTTGCTGTCAGGCCGAAGTTGGTGGGCTCCCATTAGCTCAGGTAAGCTGTTTCAGTGGCTGTTCCCATCATGGTTTTGATATCTTTGCTCATATTCTCACTCCTCCCACTTTTCAACTGGACTTTGGGAGCTCAGCCCAATGTTCAGCTGTGAATCTCGACCTCGGCTTTTGTCAGTTGCTGGACGTTCTATGGAGACATTCAAGATAGTCATCAGTCTGACTATACGGCAAGGCCAATTCAGGCACCCTCTCCACTATTGCTTAGAGTCTTAGCTGGGGTCATCCTTGTGGATTCCTGGGAATTTCTCTAGTGCCAGGTTTATGTTAGCCCCATAATGACTCCCTCAATCAAAATAGCTCTTTCTTTGCTCTCCATCTCTGTCCCCCCATCTCAACCATCCCGTTCCCTCGAGTTCTCCTCCTCCCTTCTCCCCTCCTTCTCTGCTTCTACCCTCCCTTCTTCCTCTACTCCCATGCTTCCATGTTCTTATTTTCAGAAATATAATTAATTATTTCAAAGCTCATTAAGACATTTTTGTGCATTCCGTACGTTAACTCGTTGGACTAGTAACTTTGGAATTAAAATATTAAGACTCCACTTGCAGCTCCTTTGGTTCAGATATTTGCTCCTGGTCTTCACTCAGATGTAAAATTGCAATAACACTTAGGATTTCTCTAAAGTTCCCCCAGTTGCTTATCTTATATCCAAGCAACGTTTAGAGTAAGTACAAAACAGAACTGTATCAGTTTCACCCTTGCCTACTCCCTTAATTACAATCTTGAGGGATTCCATGTATCTGAGAACTGTATTAAACTATGACCAGAGCCCCAGCCAGTCAAAACTGTAAAACATTAAATGCATGATTTGTTTAAGATGATATTTTCACTCACTCTTTGAAAATTTATACAATGTATTTCTCTCATATCCATCCTCTTATACCTCTCTTCAACTTCCAAAATTATTCCCTACCAATCTGGCGCCCAACTTCATATCTTCAGCTTTGGTATTGTTTTGCTATACCTATGGATTCCAGGTAGTACTACTCACGTGTGCAGAGGTGTGAGGCCACCCATGGGAGCATGAGCAACCTACAAATAGTAGAGTCTCTAAAGGAGAGTGATTCCCTTCCTCAGCAGTTATCAGCTATCAGTAGATCCTCAAACAGGGTTGAGGCTTTAGCACCCCATGTTATGCATGCCAGATTTTATGGAGCAGGAAATACCTCACTATACATATAAATTATATCTTATAATCTTGATCAGCATTATCAAGGAAATACCTTAATGTTGTTGGATGCTGCTTGATCATCCTTGGCCACCCAGACTCCCAAAATAATCACACAGAAACTATATTAATTAAATCACTGCTTGGCCTATTAGCTCTAGATTCTTATTGGCTAGCTCTTACATCTTAATTTAACCCATTTCTATTTATCTATGTATCACCATGTGGCTATGGCTTACCAGCAAGGTTCTGTCCAGCATCTGTCTCTGGCAGGACTACATGGCTTCTCCTGACTCCACCTTTCTTTTTCTCAGCATTCACTATAGTTTTCTCCACCTAGCTTTGTTCTGCCCTGCTACAGGCTCAAAGCAGTTTTTTTTACTAATCAACGATAATCACAGCATATGGAGGTTAGTCCCACATCACCTTAATGTTTCTCTACAACTCCAAATTATTTCCACTTAGCCCCTAAAACTCATATTTAGTAATAATTTATTTTTCAGACTTACAATTGCATCATTTTGCTGCATTCTCTTTCCTCTCCCATGAAGCTTCTCCCAAATCCATGATTTCTTTTCCTTTAATTATTATTATATACATACTAAAAATTCCTGTTTATATATTTATGTATGTATATATATGCATATATATAATACATAATACAACCTGTACAGTATGTACAATGTTACTTCTATTATTGCAATCTCAGGACTGACCACTTGATATTGGTCAACAAACTAGGGGCTTTATCCTGGTTAGGGCCATTTCCCAGTAAGAATTCCCCAGTTGCCCTTTGTTATTTGTATAGGGTTGATACCTGGTACACTTTGCCCCTTCCATGTCAGCATGTCCATTGGTTTTATCATTGTATAGGTCTTGTTCAGGCAGCTATAATGATGAGTCTTCATGGGTGTAGACTCTCTGACATTTCTGGGAGACAATTTTCCAGCAAACTCTTTGGTCCTTTCACTCTTACAGATTTTCCTACCACTCATCTAAAATAACCCAGAACCCTGGGAGTATGTACATCCATAATAACTGCAGAAAACTGGTAAGCAAAAAGGGACATTTGGTGAGGAACAATAGAGAGGATACTAGTAGTATAAAATGATTTCAAGGTGAGAACTGGAAAAATGGAGTTGGACTTTTGATTATGGAGTAGGGTGGGAGATAAATACAAAAGGAGAAATTTAAGTTGCTGGTCAGGATTGTCCAAGAGACTCACAAAAAGCATTATGAAGTATTGCAGTAGCATTTGGTTGCCTCTCAGAGATGGAAGGTAAGTCCCTTCTTCTAAAGACACCATGAACTTTGAACATAGGAACCAGAGGAGCTAACCTGGAGATGATTCACTGTGGACTCATTGTCATAGAACCAGAAAGTTCCACTGGAGGGAAGCAACCAGTGGCCTTACCTAGCAGTGATGCCTATGAAACACAATAATGACCGCCATGGCACAATAACCCTTGATGCAGTAATAGCACATATATCTTGGTAGTAACCAACAGCCCACTAATGTAAAACCTGTTCAATAGGAGGGAAGCCATGCCTAATGCTGAAAACCCAGCCAATTCTCTGGGACTAGTGGAGTCATCAGTCTTGAAGGAGAGCCTACAACTGCCATTTTACTAAGCCAGCATAATCCCTAACGTCCTTCTAATATTTGTGATTATAGTCACCAATAAGTACAGTTCTCACCCTTCATAAAACTCTTATTTTTAGTTTATTTATCCTATGAAAATTTCACATATGGTTTGGTCATATCCACATTTCAGTTCTTCCTGCACCCCTTCTCATCCTTCCAAACCTCATATCTCCTCTTTTTTTGTTGTTTTATATAAACAGCTGAATCTAGTAATACCCAAATTTATGTTCATTTATCAGAATAATAGTGGTAACTTCTCCCTTAGGGCCTATGGCCTCAAAGCCGCTTGACCAGACTTACACTCCCAGGAATGAGTTCTCCACTATGAAACAGGTTTTTTATCCAATCATAAAGCAATTGGTTATTTCCATGGCAATCATGCCAATACTGTATCAATGGGCACATTTTGCAAGGTCAATCATATCATAGTTTTCAGGGTTCACAGATAGGTAAGACCCCAAATTTCCTTAAATCAGGCAAGCTATCTTTAATACTAAATCTCAGGAAGTTGCTTTATTTTCATGTTCCTCCCTTTATGTGCTAAAGACATCTAGTAGAAGAAGTCACAATAAATTCTCACTGTAACACTGGCTATTATTACCCTGCAGTTAGAATAAACATTTGAGGCTTAACTGGTTAGCTAGGTGAAGCATAAAACCCATTATCATTTTATGTTTCCCTTAAATGCATTTGTAGTATTGATTAAACTCATGAGTACTTAGAAATTGTTTCTGCCTTAAACACTCAAGCAGAGGGCTTTGTACGTTAGGGTTAGGGTTAGGGTTAGGGTTAGGATGTTAGGGTTAGGGTTAGGGTTAGGGTTAGGGTTAGGATGTTAGGGTTAGGGTTAGGGTTAAGTGCAAGAGCATAAGAAGTCTTCACATCTACAGAGCTTTCTGTACTTAATGTGGAAACATACAGTTATTGCATACAGTGTTTAATTTATCTCTGTTGGCTATTTTCAGAATGGGGCAGAGGTGATACACCTTAATTTCACATGATAGAGTCCTATCCCAACGTGATAAAATTTTACTTGTTACTCATGCTCATTATTGTCTAACATAGATCTTCCTAAGGCTAGCAGAATTTTCTGCTGATTTTGCAGGGAATCAGATTGTGTACCTCATGTAACACTGCTTTCCTCTACTGTCTGCAATTGATCTTTCAGGTACAGTTATGAGTCAAGAGAATTGGAGGGGATTATGAAACAACAACACGCAAGTCGTAAGTCAACCTTATCATGACACGAAGCTGCAAAGGTGTCTGGGAATGTGGATATATTTGTTAATGAGGAAAGAAGAAATGAGAAGTTTAAAACTCAATGTGTCTATGGAATGGGGTACATATATACTGATCAATGCCAAAATAAGTTCATTTAATGCTCTAAACATATACATGGTTTATGTAACTTAATTCTAAATAGATGAATATTCTTTAGCTACAAGTAATTAAATTTTAAGAATCCTCTACAATAGGAAGAAAATCACACTTCTGTGTACATTCAATAAATGTCATCATTTCTAATATTTCCTTGATTGGCTTGATTGTTTTCCCCTCTTATTCTCTCTCTCTCTCTCTCTCTCTCTCTCTCTCTCTCTCTCTCTGTCTTTCTGTGTGTGTGTGTGTGTGTGTGTGTGTGTGTGTGTGTGTGTGTGTGTTTAGAAAGGAGTTTACTATGTGGAGCAAGCTAAACACTAACTCTCAATCCTCCCTCTGCAGCCTCTCAAGTACACCACAGGTACTTGAGAATTAAAAGTATACACCACAAAATGTAGATCTAACTATCCCTCTAAATTGTTATGACACCCTTATTTCCTAATTTCCAAGCATTCTAAAATATCTGATTCTGGGTATAATATCAACTGCTATATTAACTTGTTTTTCCATATATAAAAAGGAAAACATAATTATTTATTTAACTATATAGATCAGTGAATCACTAATATCAGAGATTTTGCAGGGATAGACAATAAATGTTTGGTTTCTTTTCATGGTGGTAATATGGTAATAGTGTGTCAAGTCCTTATGCAATGACACCAAACTATAAAATAAAATGGAAAATTATCACACTGGCTCAGAAAGCAAGCTTTCTTTTAAACTGTTCTCACAGTCCTCTTATTAGGTCTCATTAGATTTTTCATTAGCCAAGACTGCTTTGTGTAAATGGTTTCATGACAAGGAATATAACTTTTTGTCATTTACAACATCTGTCATAATATATAAAGAACTCACAAAAATAATCCAAAGTCTATGGCACGGGATAAACAAATACTGATCCATCCCATTATAAGTACATTTAACACTGTAAACATATACATGGTTTATGTAACTTAATTCTAAACTATATCAGCATTCAGGGTGTGTGGATATTGTAGAAATGTAAATGTCTGTCATAACAAACTAGCAGGAAGGTTGTGGTTGTCATTTACAGAAAACTTTACTTACGTTATGCCATAGGACAAAAGAAACTTCATAGGTATGATTACGATTAGGCTCATAAGGTAGGAACTGATGCAACAGAATGCTTCTATTAGATGAAGTCGAAGCCAAAATCCATGGAAAAGAAGATGGTGGCAGAAGTTAGGCATGAAAAGAATGCAAAGAAGAGGGTGTGCCCAAGAATAAAATCTATAGCAACTGAAAAAGGCAAGGCCACAGAGCTCCAAAATTAACTCTGGTGATGTTTTGATTTGGTCTCCTAAGAATAACTGTGAATCTCTCATTTCCAGAAGTGCTAGAGAACAAACTTGTTATTTCAAAGCACTAAAGTTGAGTTTAGCAGTAGCAATCCAAACTGAATACAGTAAGGATTTGATGATACAAAGTTATCCATGCCACCATAAACTTTCACATCAGCAAAGGACATGAGTTATCACCTCTTTGTTATGTGCAGGTGTATTTTTTTCATACTAGAAGAAATGTAACAAGAAATAAAATACATACTAAGAGAATAAAATCCAAAAAATCAGAAAGTTATTTAGCATATAGTTATAGTTTTAAAAGATACTAATTTTTCGGATAAAAGAGCATTGTTCTTTGAAGAAAACTAGAAAAATTATAACAGTATTTTTCATAGTAGTTAATACAATATATTTATATTAAGTATGAAGGTCACACTATATTTTTTGTAAACCTACTTTATGAACATAAAATCAAAGCTTTCTATCCTCAATATATTGAGAAGCATTCTGTCATACTTTTCACATTTTATCATATGTTTTTGAAACTGATACAAACATATGGTTTGTTTTCATCAGCCTAGATGTCATAGATTATGGTGATGTACAGCTAAATATCAAACTAACTCTGCATGCCTATTTGCCTTTGATAATAATTTATTCTTATGTTAATACTTTGTTAGAGCCAATATATGAAAATTCTATTCTGGAGTTGTCTGTTTGTCCTAATTTGATTATTTACTGCTGTAATAAAACACTCTAACCAAAAAGAACTCGGGGAGAAAAGGTGTTTGGCTTGCAGATTACAGTACATTGTCAGCAAAGCCAAGGCAAAAACTGAGAGACCACACAGGAATGCTTGCTTGGTCCCCCAAGCTTGCCCTGGTCTCCTTGTAGAGCTCAAACCCACCTACTACCACAGGGGCTATACCCTTCTACATCAATTAACAATCAAGAAAAGACCCCAGAGACATGATTGCAAGCCATTTTGAAAGAGGGAATTTTTCAACTTAGGTTCCCTTCTTCCAGACTTGTCAAGTTGCCATCTCGGTGTCCAAGTTCGAAGTTGTGTGTTGGTGTGTGCTGTTGTTGTTGTTTACTTTTAGTGATAATGCAATTTTAGCCACACAAAGTTATGGAGTTTTATTCTATTTTCTAGCAGTTTGAAATCATTGCTCATTCTTCAGATGGTTAGTCCCCAATAAGCCATCTGTGCTGCAGACTTTTAAAGAGATTTTTAATTACAGCTTCAACTTCTGTCATAGTTATGAGGCAAGGGTTGTTATTGCTGATTGCCATTGTTTTGGTAGTTTGTTGTCAAGAAACTGGTCTGTAGTTTTTTAGATATAGAATCTACAATTGTGAAGTTGCTTATAGAAGTCCCTGTATTACGGTTTTCCAGAGTATACCATCTTATTAAAGTAATCTTTATTTGGATGTCATTCATTTCAAGCACAATCATCTACTTAAAGAATAAGCTTCGATGATATTAATACATGTTCCAAAATGTTAAATAATCAATGCAGTCAGTTTACGACATTCTTCACTATATCAGTCCCTACCCAACTTCCATATTAAACAGTATATTTCCTATTCCAGTAGACCTGTTCAGTACATACATTTCCTGTCTACGGAATTCAGAAATATGTGTCAGTGACCTTTCATAACAAACATACCTCATGTAAACTGCTTTCAAATATTTTTCATGCTATGATGTGATACCCAGTTTTTCATCCATTTCAATTACCATTATTTATGATCACTGTTTCAGAGGCTTCAATCCATGGCTACTTGGCCCAGTTCTATGACCTTATGTTGAGGCACAGTATAACAATGAAGAACACACAGTGGAGCACAACTGAGCTCTTCATGGAGGCCAGGAAGCTGAAAGAACTAGGAAGAGAAGTTTGGGGAATATTGGATGTATATTCTTAAAAAACAAACAAACCAGAACCAAAACTTAAAACAACAACAATTACAGCAACAAAAGCCTCTCCCTGACCTACTTCCTTCAAATACATCCTACTTGCTTATAGTCCACTAAGCCTTTACTACATGAACTTTCTGAAAGACAATACACATATAAACCACAACACATAAGCTAATACCTCACTCGGCTTTTAGCTAATGATATTCTATTTTTGGCTCTACTCCATTTTAAAAAATCACTTATCAGTTGAAATATTTGCTTTTTTCATATTTTGGGCTTAGTTATAATTTCACAACAACTTAGTTTCAAGTATTTATGTGAAATGTTTTTGATGTCTCTTGCATATATACTTGGCAGGAAAAATGTCATGTGGTAACTTTATCATTTCAGAAACGGGCAGAATCTAGTCCCAGTGAAGGCATCTACAAAGCAACCCCCATACATAAGGTTCAGGTAACATGTAAAAGAGAGGGCAGAAAGATTGTAAGAGCCAGAGAATTAGCCGGGTGGTGGTAGTGCACACCTTTAATCCTACACTCAGGAGGCAGAGGCAGGGGGATCTCTGTGAGTTCAGGGCCAGCCTGGTCTATAAGAGCTAGTTCCAGGACAGGCTCCAAAGCTACAGAGAAACCTGGTCTCAAAAAACCAAACAAACAAACAAACAGAGTCAGAGAATCAAGGAGTTTTCAATGATTTTGTTACTCCCAGGAATGTGAGATGCTACACGTAAAAAGTCTCACCAATATGATTTCCTGTACATGACATGAACGAGGACAACAAGGATAGACATGCTGACTGAGGGGAAACCCCCAGAGGCGTCAGCACAGCACAAAGAATTGTAGACAACTAAGGCATGCTGAGAGTAGGAAATGATCTTCAGCTTGGAAGAGCACACCAACTATATAACCAATAATGAATGGTAACCTCTCAAACATACATGGAAATAACATTATATAGACTTAAGGGGTTATATTTAGGAATAGATATGTATATACATATAAGCATATAACAAAAATTAGTGAAAGAGAGAACAGTGACTTGAAAGAGAGCAAGGAAGGAGTATTTGAGAGGGTCTGGAGTGAGGAATGGAAAGGGACAAATGATAGAAAATAAAATTAAAAAAATAGTAAAATAAAAAAATAGCCAGTCTGTTTTCTAAATCACAACAATATTTAATCATACTAAAATATATGAAAATTCTAAATTATTCTTAGCCTTATGAAGACTTATTATCTGACAATTTCATTTATTTTAATAATCATATGAATATTAAGTTATAGGTCATTGTGGTTTTATTTGTATTTTTCAATAACTAATGATAATAGACATCTTTTGATGTACTTCTTTACTATTTTTAGGAAAGAGTTTTCTTAGATTTGAATGTGAATACTTATTTACTTATTTTCTTTGTCATGGCTGAGTTTTTGGTGTTATATTTAACCTTTTCCTGATAAATTCAAGGCCATGTGATATGCTTTCATGTTTTGTACCAAGAGGTTTATAATTTTAGCTTTTAATTTTAAGTATTTGATCTCCTAGGAATTAATTTTTACATATGTGACATTCTGACACATGTGGCTAGCCAATTATCACAGATATATTTTAACTAACATATGACATGTTTGATATGATTATGACATTTTTGAACTAAGTTTGACTTAGTAAATTCTTATTCCCTACCCCTGCATTCCCTGATTCAGTTCATCTCCAACAGCATGGGAGAGTTGTTGCCTGCTAAGTATTGGGTATTGAGATAGTTGTATAAAAGAAAATCTTCCTTCAGTGAGTTTGCATGATATCATAGTCTTAAAAAAAGTTGTCCTTAGATAAATAAGTTCCTTTCTATACTTTCCAATTTTTGCTCATATATCTAACATCTTGTGCTGCCACTGTCTCAATACAGCTGTTTTTAGCAATGACATGAAGTGTCACAGACATTCTTTCTTCTTTTGTAAGAATCTTGGTCTCTTATAATTCCTTTTGAATTAATAAATTCATCAATTTTTAAAAATAAATGCTTTTGGATTCTGGCAGGAATAATAGATAAATTTGAGGTCTGTTGCTATTTTAGTAACTATATTTTCTGATCCATGAATATGCAACATTTTCCCCATATATTTAGAATATCTTATCTTTCCTAACGCTGTTCTCTAGTTTTTAAAGTAAAGTTTTTAACTCTCAAAATCTCTAGAAGAAAAAGAAAATAAAACTTCCAAAATGACAGATGGCAGGAAATAATCAAACTCAGGACTGAAACCAATAAAATAGAACACAAACAAACAAGTCACAAAACAGAGAATTTATGAAACAAAGAGCTAGCTCTTCAAGAATCAATAATATTGATAAACTTTTAGCCAAATTAACTAGAAGGTAAAATGAAAAGATCCAAATTAATAAAATAAGAAACGAAAAAGGAGGCATAACAACAGAATCATTAAGGAAATACCAGAAATCATAAGGACAAACTTTAAAACCTGAAGTCTACTAAATTGAAAAATCCAAAAGAAATGGAAATTTTTCTTGATTTATACCACCTACCAAAGTTAAATTAAGATGAGAAAAGCAATTAAATGTACCTATAACTCCCAGTGAAATAGAAGCAGTAAATAAAAAGTCTCACAACCAAAAAACTCCCAGGGCAAGACGGTTTAAGTAGATATCTCTATGAGACTCTCAAAGAATAATTGTCACCAATATTCCAAATTATTGTGCAAAACAGAAACAGAAGGAAGACTGCCCAAAATCATTTTATGAGGCCATAGTTATCCTGATACTTCTCACATAAAGACCCAACTAAGAAAGAGACTTAGAGAAACTTATGAACATAGATGCAGAAAATTGTCAATAAAACAGTTGCACACTGAATACACTAACATATAAGTTATTGTCAAATGGGCTTCATTCCAGAAATGAAGGAATTGTTCAAAATAGATAAACTGATAAATGTAATACACCACATAAAAAACCTGAAAAACAAAGCTATAGAGTCTTCTCATTAGATGCAGAAAAGGCCTTTGGCAAAATCCAACACCTCTTTATTGTAAAAGAACTCAAGAAACTAGGAACATTCCTCAAAATATTAGAAACAGTTTACAGTAAGCACAGAGACGACACCAAACTAAATGAAGACAAGTTCAAAGCATTTACATTAAAATCTGAACTAAGACAAAGCTTTCCCTTCCATCCATACCTATTAAATATAGTACTTGAAGTCTTAGCTAAAACAGTAAGACAGATGGAGAAGATAAACGGGATACAAATAGGAAGGGAAGAAGTCAAAGTATCTTTATTTGAAGAAGATATTATTGTATGAATAAGTGACCTTTAAAAGTTCCA
>PVIU01016149.1:0-45914 GCA_004026605.1 Ondatra zibethicus | reverse complement strand
ATGGGTTCTCCATCTGCCAACTTTCGCCGCCACATTCAGAGAGTCTGGTTTGATCATATGCTCATTCAGTCCCAGTCCAGCTGGATTGGTGTGCTCCCATTAGTTCAGGCACACTGTCTCAGTAGGTGGGCCAGCCCCTCACGGTCCTAACTTCCTAACTCATCTTCTCCCACCTTCTGCTCTTCAACTGCACCTTGGGAGCTCAATCCATTGCTCTGATGTGAATGTGGGTCTCTGTCTCTATCTCCATCCATCGGATGAAATTTCTATAATGGTAATCAAGATAATCATCAATGTGACTATGGTACAAGACTAGTTCTGGCACCCTCTCCTCTGCTGCCTGAATACCTAGCTGGGGACATGCCCGTGGACACCTGGGATCCCCAGAGCCAAGTATCTTGCCAACCCTAAAATGATTCTCTTAATGTAGATATCTTATTCCCTTCTCCAATGTCCACCTTTCTTCCATCTTCACCCTCCCACTCCCCCAAGCTCTCCCCAGTCCTTCTCCCTTCTCCTTCCCCCTCTCCCCTTGCCCTGCTCCCCTACCTCCCACCTCTATCCCCGCCCCCTGGCTTCCAACTATGCTGGAGAGGATGTGGAGTAAGGGGAACTCTCATCCATTGCTGGTGGGAATGCAACCTTGTGCAACCACTTTGGAAATCAGTGTGGCGGTTTTTCAGGAAATTGGGAATCAACCTACCTCAGGATCCAGCAATACCACTCTTGGGAATATACCCAAGAGAAGTCCAATCATACTACAAAAGCATTTGTGCAACTATGTTCATAGCAGCATTGTTTGTAATAGCCAGAACCTGGAAACAACCTAGGTGCCCCTCAATACACAGTACCATACTTCTTTATCAACACTTACTTCTTTGACATAGTGAGTGGTCTGGTGTCTAGTCTGTGTTTTGCTTTACATTCCATCAATGGCTAATGACATTGACCATTCCTCATCTGCTTCTTGGCTACTTGTGTTTCTTCTCTGTTCTGTTCAGATCTTTAGCCTGTTATCAACTTCTTTTTTATCATATTCATATTAACCCTAGACAAATGAATAGTTGGAATTTAATTTCTTCCACTCTTTAATTGTCTCTTCACTCAGATTGTTTTATTTCTATGCACATCCTTTTTAATCTGATATAATTCATTTTTTACATGAAATCATATTTCAATTTCCTGAATGACTAACTTACAACAGATTATCCTCCTTCATTAAGGACTCTTATTGTATAATTTTCATCAAACTAAAGACAAGTAGGATAATAACATTCCACAAATCTATGCATCATTGATGTTTCTGTTGGTAAAGTTCTTAGAACAGTATGAGTATGTTCATCACTAAGTTATGGCCTACAGAAAGGACAATGCTAAGGAATCTTCAATAACAATGTCACCATTGTCTTCCTATTGAAAGGTATTTAATGCCCATGTCCCTGGCTTGTATATAATGCATACAATCAAATAGATATGAGTACCAATAAACACACAGTATATGTCTTCCAGAGATGGTTCTCTGTGGTTTCTTCAAATAAAATTGTATACTGAAGACTTATTAACAAATTCCTGAATTAATTTACAAAATGAAAAGAAACTATTTGCCATTACTCACAACACAAAAAATAGAAATCAAAAATAGCTTAGTCAATTTCAGTTATCTGTCTGTAGACTTCTTGCTGTAAGTATAACAGACTCTTTAGTTTCATCATGTTTTGAATAACCTTGTAAATTGAATTTTATAGAGTTTTGTGTCTTTATTTGATTTGATAATTGTACAAAATATATGACATTAGAGTTTATAGCTAATTTTACCTGTTTTGTGTATTTTTAGGGGCCTAGAGCAGTGGTCTCTTACAAGAGAATCTTTACCTCTCTTAGTTTTGAGAGGTGCTGATGCAACTGTTCCTCGGGTTCATGGCAGAAACTGGTCGTATTCTCACAAACTCCACCTCACAAACGATGGCTTTGACCACCAGTTATACCCATTGATATTTATAGATAACTATATATTTACTCATTTTCAGATATTCTGGTACACTTTATGAGGGCCTGTACATTTTGGACATTAAACTAGCGACATTTAATAATATTAAGCTCCTGGTATCAAGAGTGCCAAGTACTGACTGAGAAACAGGAAGCGCAGGGCAGTGTTCTGAGTCTGAAGGACAGGAATGGGTGTGTGTGTACATTACTGGGAGAACAGATGTGCAGGGCTGCTTCTAAAGTGATGACTGGTCACTCTCTCCAGGAGGTCAGGAGATGGAAAACAAATCAGTTCTTAAAGAATGAATAGAATGACCAAGGCAAGATGGGAGCCATGAGGTGGCATCAAAGCCTGGGACAGTCTCTGACTCCAGAGGACATACCTCTAGAAAAGAGCTTTGAGCATTTTCTTAAGATTTCAAAGTTGATAAAATTGTCATAAATAGAGGTAGGATAGGCATCACATTCACAGACTATGGGACTTAAGGAGCCCTATTTCCCTACACTTCAAAGAGCTGACAAAAGGAAATGCCTACTGTTGGGTGCATTCTTCTTGTGCTCCACTCAGACCGCAGACACCTGTTTCCCTTCTCTGTTGGGTACAACTTAAGATCCAGGGTGGGTTAGCACATTCAGGAGACTAGCATGCTGCAGTAAATAGAGGAACCATTAGGGAGAGGCACCCTTTAAGTTGTTGATAAATTAAACTTCACTCCATGCTTCTAAACACCCTCCCCAGTCACACCCTAACCCCAATAGCCAGTGGTATTTTCCTGAAAAGTGTTTGTCTTGTTTAATACAATAGCCAGATTTTCTTATTGAAAACCACATAAAGTATCAAGTACTCAGGAAAGGTGTTGGTGTAAGCAAACAAGGACAAGAAAACAAAAGCCCACAAAATTTCAGCCCCTAACTCCTACTCGGGCAGGTGGCCTATTGAAATTCAGAGAGTAATGTTGACTCAAAGTGTCCAAGATGTTCTGTTCCTTGGCTTCACTGTGACAGCCCCTCAGACTTGAGGAAACCCTCTTAGATTACAAGTGCAAAAAGCTGTGAATTTTCTAGGAGGAACCCTGGAGTCTCCATGGCCCAGACAGAAGGCCACTTGCCCTCCCTGCAGGGCAGCTCCGAACCAGATCTTATTTTTCTTTGGTGACTTCCGCAGTGACAACACTGCTGAAGAGTCCCCTCAGGAACTCCTTGGTTGTGGAGCCAGCCAGCAGAGGTTTCTACTTTATTCTCACTCTTGACCAGAGCTCCTTCCATCTGAAGAAGCAATCTGTGCATGGGTCAGACTTGGCACATATTCCGTGCCCCAGAAGCACACACTTACAGAACTCTGAGGATATCCCAGAGGTGCATAGGTGCTTGGGTGTGAGCAGCCCTGGCATAGTCTGCTTCCTCTCCCATGCTGTAGGCTGGAAGTCTGCTCCAAGTCCTTCAATTCTCATGCCTCCTGCACGGTGCACTGGAATTCTTGCATTACCCTCCCAAGTGGCATTCAGGGAGGCAGTGCAGTGAGATCATTTTGTTCAGACATATTTCTGTTTTTAACACAACTGTATCCTATTACAAACACTCCTGAGAAGTGTCATTAACCCAGAGTTGTGGTGATACATTATTATAAAAAAATTTTCTTGCATTCAAGGAGACTAGAACTTTTGCTGGATCTCACAGCGGAGCGAATAATTCATTTTAAGACTGCTCTCCTGCTGTATACTCAGCCTGTTTGCTTAACCTAACTTTAAGAGAACAATGTAACCAATTTATTTACCTTGAATTTCCCATGTAATCAAATTTTGCAGCATAAGCTAATACATAGCAATAATTTTAAACCTAGAGGATAATATATGTTTGTTTGTATATGCATTATGGTATCATTTTCTGAAAACAGCAAACAGGCTGAAACCAACCTTATATAATGAAGACCCACCATATATGCTGGAAGCAGCATTTGGATATTATTTGATAACTGAATGATCACTTCGCTAGTGCTTTGGAGTTATTTGGAGTAAATAACTTGATCCATTGTGAAACTTTCCTGTAAAGTGTCTCTCCTTCCTTCCTCATGTGATGATTTCTGTGTTGTATAATAGAAAAGAGTACAAAAGCCTTGGTAAGGGACAGACAGATTCATAAGACAGCATTCATACAGACACGGATTCAGGCATATACAACAGACAGGTTCCAGATTGGCCAGAAACCATAAGCTACAGTCCAACAGAAGACACAAGGAAATAAGTTTAGAATCCAAATCCAGGCTCACTCTTGGTCAGATGACTCCAAATGGAGGTCTTTAGTTACTCCCTTGATGTGATAAGATACAATTGGTGACTCTGAGCTTATCACTAATGTATTTAACCAATGCAGAGCATTTCAGTTAATATTCAGTTAATGTAACAGTTGTTCTTTATAAACCTAGCCAGAAAAAGAGTTGAAGGACTAATAAAACTTTGAATTATCCCTTCTTTTATACAATTGGAATCAGGGTTGCGTGTTCTGATGATTTTAGAGACAGAAATCCCACATTAAGTGGATGAAGCCTTTATCTTCTCTCCTCTTGAATACATTTCCCTCATGGTTGCTGTATCTGCCTGGATTGTATGAGGACACAGTGCCAAGGAGAGCCTATCTTCCTGCCCTGGGACTGCTGCCTATCGTACCTGTATTCCTCCTTTGGGGACTGTACATTCAGCCTAGGAGTCTATAAATGTATTAGGTTATGTGATTTTATCATGTTTTGTTGTGCCCAGATCACGACCCCCAGAAGGAGACCACCAAAAACCTGAGCAAACCGGACTGCAAAATGCAAGGTTAACTCCTTTATTGCAAGTGCAGGCTAGCCAGGAACTCCTCCTCCAGTACCCCGAAACAGCAAGGTAGAGAGAGAAGTTAAAATGTTCCTTTGCAGGGTTTGTTTTTAAAAGGTGATACTACAAGAAGGCCTTTCAGAGTGGCTTTGGCACTGGTGCAAGATCTTTTGCTCCTTCCCATCCTGCTATCTCAGCTTGTTCTTTGTTTTTCTTTATCACCAGGTGGCTGGCTGAGTGTCCTTGTGCTTTGGAATTTCTCAGGTGGGACTGGGGAAGTGAAGCTAGTCTATGTTTCTAATTTTAAATCATTCTGCTAGGAAATTCTCGTCCCTATGAGCATAGGGGTGAGGGTCTCAGTTTAGTTTGTGCAGTTTTTAAAATATTTTCCAGATATGAATCCCTTTCTAATGAAGTATGTTGGGGCACACATGAGCATATGTGTGTTTGTCTATTTTCTTCCCTGCTGTTACACATAGTACAGACTATGTTGAAGCACAATTAATAAAAACTCAGAGACAGATATCGGAGTTCAATCTGAAGCCCAGAAAAGCAAAGCAGCCAGCCTCGGACTCTTTCCTTGACCCTAATCCAAAAATGGTGATCCTTCCTCCAGGAATCTCAGAATGAGAATGAGACTGAGAGCCATCTCCTCCTGTCTTATAATCCACTCTAGTGCTAGGATTAAGGGTGCATATCACTACCTCCTGGTTTCTACAGCAAACTAGTGTGGCTACTGTGATTAAAAGTGCATGTCATTGTTTGTGGCTACTGTGATTAAAGATATGTGTCATTGCTACCTTGTCTGTAAGGCTGGTCAGTGTCATTGTTTTACTTTTCTGATCTTCAGGCAAGCTTTATTTATTAAAATACAAATGAAATGCCACTACATTTCTCCTTTTGTCTAAAATAAAAAAGAAGGCTATAAAACTAATATAACAAAAACTATACACAATAAGTACAATAACTATATATAATATATAGGCAATAAATTTATCAACAATGTCTAGCCCATTTGCATTTGACAAATTCAGAGAAAATACTCCATATCTATTCTATCTTGGTGAGTCCAAAGTCTTGTACATAATTTACTTTCTATCATAACTTTCTGTGTCAGGAAAACCCATAACTATCTACTCTTCAATTCCCTCAGAGACCCAAGAAGGGAATAATATTAACTGAGTAAGCAGAAAGTATGAGCAAGGGACTTCCAAAAACTGTGAAAAATAACAGAAAGAACTGCCTGCCTGGACAGTCACCAAAAGATTAGGTAATTATGGGGCATCTATCTTCAGCCTCCAGGCCTTGCATTTCCAATAGACATTTCTGTTAAGCAGGATATTCTGAAAGGCTATCTCTCCTTGTCTTGATAATGTTTGCCCAGTCACTTTCTTTTTTGTTCTGCTTGTCCAATTAGGACAACATACTGCCAGTGTTTGAGGCAAGGGCAATTTTTTGCCCAATGACTTAACTTTGCCATAAGGAAAGTGAACTCCATGTGAACTTTCTTCAATGACCAGTATCTTCTCTGAAGTAGATTGGTGCTGCTAGGAGCAGACATGTCTCATTGTCATAAAAAAAAAAAGAGCCTATGTTATTAAACCATCCTAAATGCCATATTGTGTAGATCTCTGGTGTTTGAAGATGACCTGTCTATTTAAAACAATATCTTAGTTTGACTGACAACATACTGAATGTGACCACAAGTTCGATTATGATAGATGATTGACTATTAACTTGCATTTCCTTTTTATCTTAAATAGTTGATAATAATAATTTTCAAGGACTAGAAATTCATATTACATTGTCAAATGAGTTATATAGGTGCAATACCTTGAACAAGAATAAAATGTATGTACAGTATGTTTTAACAAAATTAATCTCAATATATAAAATTTGTATACAATATACAAAAGTCCAATCCAATATAGAACATTTAAAACTAGTAGTTGCTTTTTAAAGTAGATTCAATAATCTACCTTTTTATCTTATCATATCTATCTCCTCCCTTTTTTCTTTTGAGAGTAGATTCAGTAATCTATCCTTTTATCCTATCATATCTATATCCCCCTTTTTCTTTTCAAGACAAGAACCTTGAATCCAATTTCCTTTGTTTAGCTTTTTTCTGACCATTACCAATGATAATTTGTAACTAAACCCTAAACATGACAAATATCCATAATCCATTGAATGACCAAAAGCCATTCATCCCACCACTTGGAAATATGGGCATCATATATTTAAATCTACTTCCTGATGTCTGGGAGTGATGGTGTTTTTAGGGGATCCTGAAAAGAAAAATTTGGATTAATTGTCAATTTTTTGACCAGTTTATGTGTAATGGGAAACTGGCTTGTCTCCAGTTGTGGCTAGAGTAGTCTGTTAGGCTAGATCACCTCAGCTGGCCACCTCAAAATTATTCTCAGCACTCGGGGGATGTTTTTCAGCTTAGTGGTGTTATCATAGTCCTGGAGGAATCATTGCTGTGGGACCACAATCTCCTTATGGAAACTTCAGAGGTCAGTGTTAGGAGTGCTGATGGCTCACTGCAGAAAAATAATAGAGACTCAAACCCGAAATCATGTACAGGAGGGTATATGAAAATGTTTTCTAGAATTAGTTAGTATTCTATATGACCATTAATATAATACAAAAATTTAAATATTTACATTAATGTTATAAATTTTAGACCTTAAGAAAAGCTGTCAAAAAGTTGATAGAAAACCAAAGGATTATGTGATTAATAACAATTAAGTAGTCCTTAAATTTTTGTTTTCTTCTATCTCATATCAGGTGGCTTTTCTGACATGAGACAGAGATTTTTGAATTTCACTTTATTAAGCATGTTTGGGTTTAGAGAAATAGAGCCACACTACAAATCCAAAGCCAGCTTTAATCTTTTATTGTACTGGGATTACAAAAAGATCATTTGTATTATATGTCTGTAGGGAACAGCAGAAACAAACATTTGATAATGTGGATATAACATAAACCAATTTACTTATTTACTTTTTCTTGAGACATTTATTTTTTCTGGATGATTTGTTCTTTTTCTTCAGATGTCTCATTTGTCAAGAGGTCTTCAGATTCCTTAGCTAGATACATTTATTCTCCTGAAAAGATAAAAAAAAAAAAAAAAAAAAAAAAACTTCCCCAACCCTAATTTTGGAGGGATTCTCTTTTGGGAACTTGTAGCTGATAAAAATGAATCATTTGTTAGTTTTATCAGTTAGTTCAGATTAAAAGGCCATGATGTTTGATGAACTGTCATCTATTCTAATTAAAAGGTGTCTCTTGTTCAAAGCAAATCTTTATCAATTCTGATGGTATCCATAGCTTTTCTTCTCCTTGGAAACTAAAGCAACATAGCATGTGTCCTGATTTCCATTCTGAGATCATTACATCTTTAAAGTATATTGGCTGATTTAATTCCATAGTTTTTTGTAATATCCAATGTCTTTCCATCAGTGTTGTTCCTTTCTCATTAGTATTTAGAAAATTCAAGTTAATAAAGCATTATGCAATTCTTTCTGGAGGCATTTTTATCCCTTTCTCTTTATTTGACATATCCTTTACTGTTTGATTTAAGTTTTCTATAAAACCTGACCTATAGGATTGTTTGGTGACCTGTAATAGGTAATATGACCTGTAATATATCATAATAAACAAAAATTGTTTCATTTTCTTAGAGACATATGCTTGAGTATTGTCTGTCTTTATTTGTGCAGGTTTAGCCCATGATGGTTCTATCTTCCAGTAAATGTGTGACTACCAAATCAGCCTTTTCTGAACTCAAAGCAGTTGCTCACTGAAAATCTGAGTATGTATCAATGGTGTGGTATACATGTTTTAATTTTCCAAATTCTACAATATATAATGCATCCATCTGCCAAATCTCATTCCTTTGAGTTCCCTTTTGGCTACTTCCTGCAGGTTGTGATGTTCGGTTGCATAAAGAACATGTAGGACATCTCCTTATCATCTTGGCTTGTGGCCATGAGATGGAAAAGTCTTTTTTTAAACATTTGCTATTGGCATAATGTTTTTTATGAAATTCTGAGTCCTTCATCACATTTATAATCAATAATTTATTAATTTCTGCATTACCTTGTGCTAGAGGACCTGGTAGACCCATATGGGATCAAATGTGTGTTATGTACATAGGATGATGTCTATTCCTGATTGTATTTTGCAACTAAATAAATAATAAAGTCAATTCGGTATCATCTGGTATAAATTCAGTGGTTTCAATATGCAGAACAACTCTTTCCACATATTATGAATTGGCAACTATGGTAAGAAGCTTTGTAAAATCCCTTAGTACTATGAGAATAGGATATAATTCTGACTTTTGGACATAACCATCATGGCTTTGATCTACTTAAGTACATTTTCTGATTTGTAACCTGCCTTTTCTGACTTATTTGTACCAGTATAGAATGTAGGGGCTCCAGTTATTGGTGTGTCCCATACAATGTGAGGGAGGATCCAATTAGTTCTCTTTATAAGTTGAATTCTCTCACTTTTGAGGTGGTTGTTGTTAATCTCTCCCCAAAAAATTACTACAAGCTCTTTGTCAGGTTTTACTGTCTTCCTATAATTTGTTAATTTCATCATTAGTGAAAGGTACTATAATCTCTCCTGGGTCTATTCCTGCTAATTGGCGAAGTCTCAATTTTCCTTTTATAATTAATTCAGAGAGTTTTCCACAATGTTTTTAATTTTTAACTCCGTTTATATGGTAAAAAGATCCATCCTAAGATAATATCTTCCCTCTGCATTAAAACTCTTGTAAGGGAATGCTTGGAGGGTAATATGACCACAATGCAGTTAAGATTCAGACCCACACTAACCACATGTGCCTCCTGTAATTTCTCTTCAATCAAAGTCAATTCTCTTTCAGCTTCAGTGCTAATTCTCTTGGACTATTTAATTCCTTGTCACCATCTAAGGTTTTGTTTAAATTAATCCTAATGGTTTTATCCTAATAGTGGGCTGTAGATTGGAAATGTCTCTTAGCAGTCTTTGAAAGTCATTAAGAGTCTAGAAATCAATCTCTCCTAAGTTGGACCTTTTGTGGCCTAATTATCTGTAAATCTATTTTATAACCTAAATAATTAATAGAATTTCCTATTTGTGTTTTTTCAGGAGCAATTTATAATCCCCAATGAGGCAAAATATTCTTTACTTCTTCAAACATTATTTTTAAAGTATCTACATTTGAATCAGCAAAGTATCATCCATGTAATGGTAAACTATAGATTCAGGAAATTGTTTATGTATAATTTTCAATAGTTGACTTACAAAATATTGGCATGGGCATGATGCTATTTAACATTCCTTGTGGGAGACTTGTCCACTGATATCTTTTATCAGGCTGAGAATTATTATAAATAGCCAATGTGAAGGCAAATTTTTCTCTGTCATTTTTTTGTAAAGGTATAGTGAAAAAACAATCTTTTAAATAAATAACTATAAGAGGCCATCCTTTAGGCAATAGAGAAGGCAAAGGAATGCCTGTTATTGTTGGAGGGTCATGCTGTCACTTGGGCCTTGCTGATCCGAGTGTCCTGCACTGCCACCTGGGGCAATGCTAACATCTAGACCAGGCTGCTGCCAAGGACCAAGTCTGGGTCTATGGTCCTATGGTAGCCAGATCTATGTTGAACTGCAAGGACCATGTTGCCACCAAAGGTCCTACGGAAGCCCAAGGTTGGGCTACAACCTGTGGCTTTGTAGGTTCCTGGGGACCATGCCACCACAAAAGTCATGGACATACTGATTTGAGTGGCCTGTGCTTTCACCCAGAAACAGGATGTTGTCCAGACCCCAACTGCTGCCAAGAACCTATGCCTTAGTTCATGGTCCTGCTGCAGCTGGTGACTATGTTGATATCTATGGGATATATCACCTAAGGGGGACAAAGGAACCATGTGTGATGAAATCAGGGAGCCATGCTGAGCCAGCCCTGCTCTTCACTGACCCCAGGAAATCTGGTCTTGTTCCTCAATGGACACTGCAGCGAAAGAGCTGGTCCCAATCCTCATGGGAGAGCTATGCTCCCTTCAACTGCATTCAGGAGAGATGGCCTCCACTCTGTACCACAGGTGAAAGATATCTGATCTTGATGGCATGGGAGTAAGGGAACTGGCTCCACCCCTTGCCTGACGTGGGTAGCCCCAGTGTCCCAGACTGACCATCTCTGCTACCACCCAGGCCCACAACCAGGCCTTGAGTTGACCCTCCCTACCATCTACCCCCATCTAGGATCTGCTGGAACTCAGGAAGGAACTGTTTCTTGGGAAAGACAACCACAGGATCTCCATGACTTCTGGCAGCTGTGGGATATCCAAAAGGAGTTTTGGTGAGGGTCCAGTGATAATAATGTACCAGAAACAAGAGGCCTTGAATTGGACATTGAAATGAAAGATACAAGTAAAGCCAACTGGACAAGGGGTATACTGCATGACACACCATGGCTCCCAATGCCACAAGGACAGATGAGGAGGTGTTGGAGAGGTGGAAAAGAAGAAGGAGTGGAAAGGGTTTTTGTTTTGTTGGTTTTGTTTTATTTGTTTGCTTGTTTTTGTTTGGTTTAGTTTGGTATGATTTTTGAGAATTTTCTTTAGGGGAGGGTGCTGCAGGAGTGAGGGGAGTTTATGCGGAGACTGGGAGATGAGTAGAATTAGTGTGCATGATGTGAAATTCACAAAGAATCAATAAAGAAACTATGTAAAAAGTAAGTGAAAGATAATGTTTTATGGATTAAGGTGATAAGCAATCCAGAATATTTCCTATGTGAAAGAAAATTTAAGGTGATCTTAATGGAGCATATGCTTCAGACTCTTGACTCAAACAGGTCCAAGGTCTGAGAAGAACCTAGAAATGTGATCATATGGTCTAAAGTGCTGCATTGTTCTCAAAAAATAAGACATTTTGAAGGATTTTCCTATCTACATTTCTTTCAAATTTAATTTTTATTTGTCATTTGTAAATATAGTGAATGATTGGGTTGGATTAATTCATGTGATTCACAATCCATTCGTTGTACACTTAGGTGTGGCCACCAAGATTTCTCAGTCTTTAGCTACAGCTATTTTACACTGTGGCTGCTAGTGACTTAACTCAGAGGCCTGGTCTATTTCCAGCCAGTTTACAGGGTGGGATCTGTGTCTCCTCCCTAATGGCTTCCGTGTTCTCTTCTGCTCTCACTGCTGCCACACTGTGGAGCCTGATCTGTCTAAAGAGGACTCTGGCTTTGTGTTCTTACTGTGGCACAAGATTGTCCCATTGAATGCTATGCGTTAAGGCTTAGGATGCCATCTTTTTATAGGGTACAAAATATATACATTGTTGCCATAATGTAACATTCAAACTACCTCTAAAGAATGAGGACACTAAATTCAGTAGTGGAATTAGAAAGTGATGATCAGAATGACTGCCCCCTGGTGGGCATGCAGGACATAGTCTCCTGTAGGAAGGACCTAGAATATGGCAGGTGCCACTCCTGGGATTAGGTTACATTTCATAAGAAAGACAGCATGATTCTGCATAAGTAATTACATCTCTAATCAGTCTAACACACAATGACTTTGACTTTGAGTTTATTGAAATGATTATCTGTAGCAGGTCATCTAATCATGTTATTTTCTTGAGGCAATTTTACAATTGATTTTGGCTCAGTACTACCTAGCTAGCTCTTCTTACAACAACACATTTGCCATGTTTCCTGTGGAGAGAAAAAGGAGATGTAGTCTTTATTCCTCACAGCATCCATCAAACTGTGCACTCATGGTGCCCTTTGATTATGTCATTCAGATTTTAGCAGTAAAATAGCATGTGATTTTCCAAAAACTGTGGTTTCTAACATTTCCTTTAAAACATGTAAAGGTATTGTAATTGTCTCGAACTAAAACAGTTTGTGTCCATTTTCTCTTTACAACTTTTTACTCTTCTTTTGTAAAGGTCACAAATTTCATGCCTTAGAAAGCACGGTTCTTGTTTTGTATATGACCACCAACCTTTGAAGGTCAATCCTAGAAAGGCAGACAGTGTGTGAGAAAGCAACACACTCAGACTGTGAAATTGTATTTGTTTGGCCTCTAGGGGGCACTGCTCTCTAATGGGAAAAGGACTTTTATGCAGATTAGATTAAAGACAACAAAACCTAATTTCTCCACTATTTAAACACTGGCATTGACTAAACATATATTAGGTAGTGACAGAAAGAATCTCAGACACAGGGCTATTGCCAACCAAGACTGACAATACCTAATAGTTCATCAGGGTTGTTGTGGAGAAGGTATCTAAATCCCTCTGTCTACCTCTCCCACTCCACAGGCTGTATTCACTTACCAGGAATCTCCAGGAAGAGTGAGCTACTTCTCCTCGGTGACCTTGCTGTGCATCCTGAGGCTCAGAGCAGCCCTGCTGCTCACTGTCACTCTGCTTTAGGGCCTCATCCCCAGAAAGAACACTGTGCTGCTTCACTCTGACCAGAGACCTCCTTTCAGCTGAGCTGCCCGCACAGCACTGTTGCTACAGGAGGACACAGAGCCCAGTTGGTGTTCCAGCCTGATGGCTGCCTCTGTGCATCTGCAGCAGCTGCTCTGGAGCTGAGGGGCAGCTACTCATCCCTTGTCCCTTAGGGAACTCTCCTGAAAGTGCAACACCCTCATCTGCACCTCCAGTGCCTTCTGAAGCTCACACCAGGAAGTCAGCCTGTGTCAGTTATGGTGGACTTTCAGCTGAGTGTGGGAAGGATGGAAACTCCTTCTCCCTGAGGATCCTCTGACTATGAGACTGAGGTAGCTGGGAATTCCTCTACCCTGAGTCACAAGTGCAGAGCTGGACATAAACCACCTGAAACTACAGGGTAAAAGACCAGGGTCCCAACCTCAAACACTCTCAGGGAGTTGGTACGTTTCATAAATTCAACAGTACAGAGAAAATGTTACATTCCCATGGATAGATCTGAGTTGCCATGGTCTTGTTTCTCATTTTGCAAAGGAAAGATCAGATTCCTGAAGGACAGCATTTTTACCCAAGTCAAAATTTAACCTCAATTACCCTTCAGGATTCTCTTCAAACTGAAGCACATTAGTTGCATCAACACGATCTGAGACAGTGATGGGCTGAGATGGCGTAAAGTTGGCTGTGAATTATTTTTGAGGAAACTGTATGTTTGCTTTTCATTACAACTCTCATTTCTCAAGCAGTCATCTTTATGGTGAATCCTTCAAAATGCATTCCTCCACTGTTATGAACCTGAGTGCATTGTCCCCTGCATTAACCATGTGCAAAAGCACAGCAGCCCTGCTGCCCCTGTCACTCGGCATGCAGCACGCCTACGTTAACTTCCCTAATCCACTTCCTTCTTATGTGGTCACTTAATAATCAAACAAATATATTACAAACGTTTGTTATAATGGGAGTGTCTATTAAAATAAACATTACATTTGTTTCAACAAATTAATAATAGCCTCAGAATACCCAAAATGTTTCAGTGTCACCTTAAAAAAAGATGTTAAAAAGCACTCCCTTTGGTTTAATTTAAGACAAAGCCTGGATTTGAATTCTCTGCTTCTCCCTTTCCTTGATTTCCATAGTTCTATGTCTGTATCTGTCTGTTGTATGAGTCTAAATCTGTGTCCCCCTGAATGCTGTCTTGTGTTGTTTGTTCCTGTGTCTGTGTAGGTTTGTCTCCAAGAAAGAGCTCTGATCTATATTTACTGAACAGCACAGAAATCATCACATGGGGAAGGAATGGAAGAAGATGAAGAGAGAAATGAAGAGAGCTTACATAAATCTTTAATAGCATTTTATAAATGAATAAGTCATTGACTCTGACTGGCACCAAATGACCCAGATAACAAACAAACATCATTAAATAATCTCTATATGTTACCTTTAACATTTATAGCAGTTATTATTTTATAAGATTGATTTCAACCTATGTTTGCTGTTTCCAGCAATTACTACCATAACATACATACACATATGCTTTACTCTGGGTCAGTAGCATGGAAGTGTACAGAATTTAGTTTTAAGGCTATGCATTCACTTAGGTTGTAAAGCTTGATTACAGTGGAACCCAAGACAAGTAACACTGGTTGTCACACTGTTCTCTCAAACGCAAATTAAATACTGAGTACATGCTAGGATATCAGCCTTAAGTTTTAAAGAACCTTAAGGTGTGTTAATAATTCTTATGCAGGATCCATCAAAAGTTCCAGTCTCATAGAGTGCAAGAGATAATTTTATAATGATGTATTTGGCACAACACATATTTTATCTATTTTAAGATTAGTAAATCATTAAAAACAGCTAGAGATTTTTACTTTGCATTATTGGAATGCCTCTTTCTTTGCTTAATAAAGGTTTTTTCAGGCTGGGGGAGGGTTTTAAGAAAGGATTTCCCTGCGTAATCATGGCTTTCCTGAAACTCACTTTGTAAACCAGGCTAGTCTCAAACTCACAGAGCTCCACTTGCTTCTGCCTCCAGATGCTGAGATTAATGGTGTGCACCACCGCAGCCTGGCCAGTAAAGATTCTTTACTCAGAACATACAACTGTTTCCTGATTGTTTAGCTCTTCCTTTTTAAATGTTCTCCTGTCACTTGTTATACAATTGAGACATTTCTCTTTAGGAGAAAAAAAAATCCTCTTTTTCTTCAAAGGTCACTCACACTGCCTATAAATTCAGGGTCTTCTCAAAATATGCCACACCCCCTCCTACTGTGGTCTACCTAGACTCTCAGTCAGGTCTGGTTTGGGAGGAACTTCAGCCTGAGAAGACAAGGAGGCAACTCAGTAGTTCTGGCATGGCAAGGTTCCTGGGTGGGGCTCACTTGTTGCAGGAGCAGAGACATTTCAACAACGATCCTGACACCACAGCCCAGGGGTTGGTTACTTGCTTCTGTCTCCAGCAGTCAGACAAGCACCATGAGGAGGCTGCTGTGCTCTCTGCTGGGGCTGCTGTGCACCCAGGTTTGCTGTGAGTCTGGCTGTCCACATTTAGGGGACAGAAAAGATTCTGCTCAGCACATAGAGGGGTGGGTAAGCAGATCAGGAGTCCCACAGAGATCTGACCTTTTCAAAGGACATGGAGTATGTTCAGGATTCTGTGAATGCTCAATGATTCTCATCTGTGTCTCTTTCTCTGTTTCTCATCAGGGGTGAAAGGGCAGCAAGTGAAGCAGAGTCCTGTGTCCTTGGTTCTGCAGGAGGGAGAGAGTGCAGAACTGCAGTGCAACTTTTCCATCTCTGCAAACCAAGTGCAGTGGTTTCACCAAAGTCCTGGGGGACACCTCACCAGCCTGTTTTACAATCCTTCTGGAACAAAGCAGATTGGAAGACTGAAGTCCACGACAGTCACTCAGGAACGCCGCAGCTCTTTGTACATTTCCTCCTCTCAGACCACAGACTCAGGCACTTATTTCTGTGCTATGATCCACAATGCTCCCCACACACCTGCAGTCAGTACACCAACCTCCAGCTGGGTGGGTGTGGCCTTCCCCTGTTATAAGACATCAGAATTCTACGAGAGAACATCTGCTTGATTTAATATCCCTGTTTGGTATAGGAAGAGTTTTGAATTTTAACTTCGGCTAAGCTTTTGGCTACGTAAATTAAGGATTTAGGTCTTTAAATCCTCAATATACACTCTTTTCTGATGCATAAATGTCCATCTTAGAACTAACAGAGAAGCTGATGGGAGGACTGAACCAATGCCAGGTAACCTGCTGTGGACAGGGTCAGGGTCAGTGAGCAGAGAACAAGCTGCAGCAACAGTGAGAACATCAAGCCATGGAAGACACAAAATGTACAGAGAGCTGGATGCTCTGGCTTCCCTTCTGTTGCTGTGCTAAAGCTCTCTGAGAAAAAGCAACTTAGAAGGTGAAAGGATTCATTTAGCTTTCACTCCCAGGCCATAGTCCATCATTAGTGTAATTAAGACAGGAACTCAAACAGGAGTTTCAAACAGAAACCCTGGGGACACCGTTGCTAGCTCCCTCACAGGCTCACAGTTAACTAGCTTCCTAATATGACCCAGGCCACTTTCGCACAGAATGGTGCCACCCACAATGGGCAGGTCTCCATTCAATTCATCAGTTAAAAAAATGGTGCTTGGTGTATTTAGTGCAATTTTATTGAATTTATAGAAGACATTGAGGATATTGAAAGTATTGAATCTTCTAATTATTTATGCTGCTCACTGTCACTCTGCTTTAGGGCCTCATCCCCAGAAAGAACACTGTGCTGTTTCACTCTGACCAGAGACCTCCTTTCAGCCTAGTTGCCTGCACAGCATTTTTGCTGCAGGAGGATGCAGAGCCCAGTACAGGTGCCCCAGCCTGATGGCTGCCTCTGTGCATCTGCAGCAGCTACTCTGGAACTGAGGGGCAGCTACTCAACTCTTGTCCCTCAGGGTCCTTACCTGCATATGCAACACTCTCACCTGAGACTCCAGTGTCTCCTGAAGCTCACACCAGGAAGCCAGCCTGTCTCAGGCATGGAGAGCTTTCAGACTGAGTGCAGAAGGATGGAAACTCCTTACACCTGAGGATCCTCTGAAGATGAAACTGAGGGAGCTGGGTGCTCTTCTGTCCTGAGTCACGAGTGCAGAGCTGGATGAGATTTGCAGAGTAAGGGACCAGGGTCACAGCCTCAGACACTCTCAGGGAGTTAGTGGTTTCTGTGAAGGCAACAGTACAGAGAAAGTGGAATCTTGGCAAGTGCTTCGTTCCTATGGGATAGATCTGAGTTTCCATGCATTTGTTTCTCATTTTACAAAGGAAAGCTCTTATTCCAGAAGGACAGCATTTTTACCTGAGTCAAAATTCTTCCTCAATTATCCTCAGGATTCTCTTCAAACTGGAGGACATTAGTTGCTTTAACACCATTTGAGACAGTAATGGGCTGAGATGGTATAAAGTTGGGGCTGTGATTTATTTTTGAGGAGATATGTGCTTACTTTTGATTACAAGTCTCATTTCTCAAGCAGTCACCATTATGGTAAAAACTTTAAAATGCATTCCTCCACTATTATGAACTCGAGTGCATTGTCCCCTGCATTCACCATATGCAAAAGCACAGCAGCTCTGCTGCCCATCACTCTGCATACAGCATTCCTTCATTAGCTTTCCCAAGTCCACTTCCTTCCTACACAGTCATTTAACCATCAAACAAATTTATCACAAACTTTTGTTATAATGGGAGTGCCTATTAAAATAAACATTACATTTGTTTGAATGCATTAATAATAGCCTCAGAGTACCCAAAATGTTTCAGTGTCACCTTAAGAAAAGGAAGTTAAAAAAACACTCCCTTTGGTTTAATTTAAGACCTAGCCTGGATTTGAATTCTCTTCTCCCTTTCCTTGACTTCTGTATCCATGTGTTGTTTGAGTCTAAACCTGTGTCTCCCTGAATGCTGTCTTGTACTGTTTATTCCTGTGTCTGTGTAGGTTTGTCTCCAGCAAAGGGATCTGATCTATATTTATTCAAACAGCACAGAAATCAACACATGGGAAAGGAATGGGGGAGCTTACATAAATCTTTAACAGAGTTTTAAAAGGAATAAGTCAATGACTCTGAATGATACCAAATGGCCCAGATAACAAGCAAACAAACATCATTAAACAATCTCTATATGTCGTCTTTAACATTTATGGCATATATTATTTTATAAGATTGATTCCAACCTATGTTTGCTGTTTCTAACAATTACTACCATAACATACATACACATATTCTTTACTCTGGATCAGGAGCATGGAAGTGTACAGAATTTAGGATTAAGGCTATGCATTAACTTAGGTTGTAAAACTTAATTACAGTGGAACCCAAGGCAAGTAATACTTGGGTCTTATACTGTTCTCTTGAAGGCAGTGTAAATAAACAGGCCGAGTACACTCTGGAATAGCAGACTGAAGTCTTAAGAAACCTTAGTGATTCTTGAGCAAGGTCCAGCAAAAGTTCCAGTCTCTTAGAGTGTAACAGATACTTTTTAATGTTGTATTTGGCACAACAAATATTTCGTCTATTCCAAGATTAAGAAATTACTAAAAACAGCTAGATGTTTTTCACTTTGCATGTTCGGAATGGCCCTCACTTTACTTGATAAAGATTCTTTTCAGACTGGGGATGGGGTGTTTTGAGGCAGGGTTTCTCTCTGTAACAGCTCTGGTTGTCTTAAAACACACTTTGTAGACCAGGCTGGCCTTCAACTCGTTGAGGTCCACCTGCCTCTATAGAGTCGACAGAATCTAAAGATTCTTTACTCAGAACATACATCTATTTCCTGGCATGATTATTTAGTTGTTCCTTTTTTATGTTCTTCAGTTACTGCTTATACCAGTTGAGACATTTTCTCCTTAAGAGGGAAAGATCCTCTTTTTCCTCAAAGGTCACTCACACTGCCTATAATGCCAGAGTCATCTCAAAATGCCTCCTACTGTGCTCCACTCAGACTCTCAGCCAGGTTTGGTTTGGGAGGAGCTTCAGGCTCAGAAGGTTGGAAGGAAACATAGCACTGTTTGTGGCCTGGCAGGGTTCTTGGGTGGATCTGACTGGTTGCAGAAGGAGGGACACTTCAACAGCTATCCTGACACCGCAGCCCAGGGGTTGGTTACTTGCTTCTGTCTCCAGCAGTCAGACAAGCACCATGAAGAGGCTGCTGTGCTCTCTGCTGGGGCTGCTGTGCACCCAGGTTTTCTGTGAGTGTCACTGTCTACATTCAGGGAACAGAAAGGATTCTACTCAGCACATGGAGAGCTCAATGGTCCTGAAGAGCTCCCACCTTCTCAAAGGACATGGGGGTGAGTTCAGAATTCTGTGGATTCTCAGTGAACTCTATCTGTGTCTCTTTCTCTGTTTCTAATCAGGGGTGAAAGGGCAACAAGTGAAGCAGAGTCCTGTGTCCTTGGTTCTGCAGGAGGGAGAGAGTGCAGAGCTGCAGTGCAACTTTTCCACCAATATATACCAAATGCAGTGGTTTTACCAAAGTCCTGGGGGACACCTCATCACCCTGTTTTACAATCCTTCTGGAACAAAGCAGAGTGGAAGACTGAAGTCCACGACAGTCACTCAGGAACGCCACAGCTCTTTGTACATTTCCTCCTCTCAGACCACAGACTCAGGCACTTATTTCTGTGCTGTGATCCACAGTGCTCCCCACACACCTGCAGCCAGCACACAAACCTTCAGTTGGGTGAGTATGGCCTTTCCCAGTCACAAGGCATCAGGATGCCCCACAGAACATCTGTCTGGTCCAATATATTGGTATAGTTTCCTTGTAGTATTGGCAGAGTTTCATCCTCAGGTAGGCTTTTAGACTCATAGGTTTAGGACTTTGGTCTTAATCTTCATTTCCCAATATATACTCCTTCCAGAAACACAAATGTCCAACTTGAAACAGAGACACTGATGAGAGGAATGAATCAACCATGAACTTCTTTTGAGATTATAATTACATTTCCCCCTTTCATTTCCTCTTTCCAAATACTTCCATAAACCCTCTCCTTTCTGCTGCAGACTAATGACCTTTTTTCAATATTAGTATGTGTGTGTATGATTTATATGTATGTGTATGAATATATATAACCTAAATACAACTTGTTCGGTCTATATAATGTTATTTTTATATATGTTATGTGTGTTTTCAGGGCTAACCATTTGACACTGGGACAACCAATTATTTATCATACTCTCAATCTATAAACATTTGTTCTTTTATCCACAGACAAGTATAGTCTTTGCCCATCATCAAAGAAACTTCTCTTTGCAACAGATGGAGACAATACAGAAAATCACAACTAATTAAAATGCAGAGTTGTGGAGCCCAACCCCAGTAGATACATTTACAAAATACACCCACAGCTAAGGCTCAGGGAAAAGTGTGGAAAAGGGGACAAAACAATTGCAAGAACCAGAGGATCGGGAAGTTTGCTGTGAGATTTGTCTCTTAACAGCATCAGAAGTCAAACGCATAAAGTCTCACCAATATGACTGCCGCAACATGAGCTGAACAAGGATGATGTCATGGACATGCCAACCTAGCAGGGAAAAGCCCACAAGAGCAATGTGAACATTTAACCCACGTGTCCTGAACTCCTAAAGGGTATGGGGCAAAAGGAAATAAAGGCAAAGGCAGTCATCCAGGTAATACTGATGTGAGTATTGATGTCTTAAGCACATTCAGTGGGTCCCGCAATGATAAGCACAAGTATCTGGCCTATTGATGCAGTAGGAAAACATTCCCCAATATTCCTATGCTGTTAAATATGTGAGTGACACTTAAGGCTTATTTTCCCTCTACCTAAGTCCTGCTCATATCTGTTTTATTGCTATGAAGAGACAGCATGACCATGACAACTCTTTTTTTTGAAATCTGCAATTTATTATTTTCATTCAAAAATTCACACTTCCTCCCCTTGTTCCAGTCCCCTCCCAATCCCCCACCACCCCTTCTTTCTCCCCCTGCATCCTTAAGAGAGGGCAGGGTACCCTGCCCTGTGGGAAGTCCAAGGCCCTCCCCCCTCCATCCTGGCCTAGGAAGGTGTGCATACAAATAGATTAGGGTCCAAAAAAGCCAATACATGCAGAAGAGATAGGTCCCAGTGTCATTATCGATGGCTTCTCAGTCTGCCCCCATTGGCAGCCACATTCAGAGTCCGATTTGATCACATGCTCATTCAGTTCCTGTCCAGCTGGATTTGGTGAGCTTCAATTAGATCAGGCACACTGTGTCAGTGGGTGGACCAGCCCCTCGCAGTCCTGACTTTCTTGTTCATCTTCTCCCTCCTTCTGCTCTTCAACTGGACCTTGGGAGCTCAGTCCATTGGTCTGATGTGGATGTGTGTCTCTGTCTCTATCTCCATCCATTGGACGAAATTTCTATGGTGATAATCAAGATATTCATCAAAGTGATTATGGGACAAGGCTAGTTCAGGCACCCTCTCCTCTGCTGCCCAAGTACCTAGCTGGGAACATCCCTGTGAACACCTGGGATCCCCTCTAGGGCCAAGTCTCTTGCATGGCATCTCTTATGAAGGAAAATATTAAATTGAGAATGATTTACAGTTTGGAGGTCTTGTCCATTATCATCATAGGCAGCATGGCAGCAGACAGGCAGACATGGTGCTGGAGAGGTAGCTGAGAGTTCTACAACTGGTTGTGCAGACAGCAGTAAAAGAGACACTAAACTTGGCTAGAGCATTTGAAGCCTCAAAGCCCATCCCTAGTGGCACTTTCTCCATCCAGGCCAATTCTAACAAGGTCTATTCTAACAAGACCACAGTCACACCTCCTAATAGTGCCACTACCTATGAGCATTTGGAGACATTTTTATTTAAGCCCCCAAATCCACTCCCTGGCCCCATAGGCTTAGAGTCATATCAGAATTTAAAAAATGCAAATGCATTCAGTCCAACTTCAAAAGTTCTCTGTCTTAGGGTTTCTGCTGCTGTGAAGGGACAACATCCATGACCACAGCAACTCTTATAGAGGAAAAACATCTTAATTGTGGTGGTTTACATCTTCAGAGGTTTAGTCCATTATCATCATGGTGCCACATGGTTGTTTGCAGGCAGACATGGTGCTGGAGAAGAAGCTAAGAGTCCTACATCTTGACTTTCAGGCAACAGGAAGTGGTCTGTCTCACTGGGTGTAATTTGAGCAAAGGAGATCACAAATCCCACGCCCATAGTGAAGAAACACTTCCTCCTACAAGGCCAGACCGAGTCTGACAAAGCACACCTCCTAACAGTATAACTCCCTTTGGGGGGCATTTTCTTTCAAACCACAACACCATCCATAGTCCATCCCTGTCTCAACTCTGTTAAAAAGTCTAAAGTCTCTTCTGAGACTCATGGCAATCTCTCAACTGTAATCTCCTATAAACTCAATAATCAATAAACGGATCACATACTGCCAACATAAAACACAGCATATACATTACCTTTCTGAAAGGGAGGAAATAGAACATAGTGAAGAAATACTGGACCAAAACAAGACCAAAATCCAGCAAGGCAAACTCCAAACTCTGAATCTCCATGTCTGATACCAAAACACTATTCAGATCTCTGACTCGTTTGAATTTTGTTGACAAGCAACATTCTTCTCTTTCTCTTGAACTGGTTCTACTCCTTGTTATCAGCTTTCTTTAGCACATATTACATGGCAATGGTATCTCCAACATCTTGGGGTCTCCAAGGCAGTCCAGGGTTTACCTTCACAACTTCATGAAATGGCCTTTCTGGGCCTCCATTCAGGGACTCCTCTGCCACATGCCTGGCCTCAGCAGCTTTCCTTAGTCATGAGGGGAGATTCCATAACCCCTGTATGCTTGACTCTAAAGCCAGAACAATGTGGCCGAAGCTGTCAAGTTCTGCTGCTTGCGGAGGATGGAACATGGCCCCCTCATTCAAACATATTTTAATCACCTTTCTGTTAATGATAGTATCTTTCGCTGCCTAAGCTTGCCTGTCCTGGAAATTGCTCTGTAGACCAGGCTGGCCTCTAACTCAGAGATTTGCCTGCATCTGCCTCCAGAATGCTAGGATTAAAAGCATTTGCCACCAAGCTTTTCTTTAATTCCTTTTCACAAATCGGGATATTAGCTGGGTGGAGTCTTGTCCTAAGGTTACCAGCCCCTTTATTAATTTATCATCAGCCTTTTCTTTAAGCTTTTGCCTAGTGCTCCTTTTTTCCTCAAACTATACATTTTGTATTTACCTTTTTCAGTTTGCTTCTCTTCATTATAGATTTGCATAATCATGTCCTCTGATAACTGAGTAACACAGCCAATATTAGACTGTTTGGCAACCCCCTCTGCCAAAGCTGTTAATTCATAACTCTTCAATTTAGCCTCATGCAGGCTTTTGGGAGAAGGGCAAAAAGCAGCCACATTCTTCACCAAAATATCACAAGAATGGTTTCTAGGCCAGATACGAATATTCTTCTCATCTGAAATCTTTTGAGCTGGACCCCACAATTCAAATCACCCTCAGCATCACTATCTTTGAATTTCCTACTAGTATGGACCATTAAGTGCTGCTGAAAGCATTCCACATTCCACTGCTTCCCTAATCCAAAGTCTCAAAGTCTTCATTTCTCAAAACAAAACCAAAAAAAAAAAGCACTCTCAGGCCTATGACCGTACCCCAGTCTTTGCTACCAATGTCTGTCTTAGTTAGGTTTTTATTGCTCTGAAAAGTCACCAAGACCATGGAAACTCTTATAAAGGAAAACATTTAATTCAGGCTGGCATACCGTTCATAGATCTAGTCCATTGTCACCATGGTGGGAAGCAGGCAATCTGCAGGCAGACATGGTACTGGAGAGGTGGCTGAGAGTTCTACATCTGGACCAACAGGCATCTGGAAGAGAAAGGCTCTGGGCCTGGCTTGAGACATGAAAGTCCACTCCCCAGTGACACACTTTCTCCATCAAGGCCATATCTACTACAACAAGGCCACATCTCCCAATAGTGCCATTCCTATGGACCTATGGGGGTTGGGGGAATTTTCATTCAAACCACCACAATACTCTCGGAGTTTCTCTGAATTAAAACCTCGTGTACTCCAAAGAGTGGCCTCTGCATGCTTAAGGAGAATATATCCTTGACTAGACATCTGGGGATTCTCCCTGCTTCACAGTGTTTCTAAAGTCTATTTCTTTTCTGTTCTGTTCAGTTTTCCTGTTTACTATTAACAATAAGTTGCTGAAGTCAACAACCACTATGGTTAAATTATCTGTTTCTGCTAATAGCTCAGCTTTTGGATTCTGCATTATGAGGCCTATTCTTGGGTACAAATATGTTTATAAGCTTTGTATTTTTCTAATAAATCAGATACATTTAGATACACAGATACATTCCCTCTCCAGGATTCAACTCAGGGTCTCATGGATGCTAGAAAAGCATTCTGCCAGTGAGCTAAGAACTTAACCATAAGATGGAGGAACCCCAGGACTTTCTGGGAAACTAGTGTAGTTGAGTCAGTGAACTCTGGTATCTGTGAGAGAGCTTGTCTCAAAACATAAGGTGGACTGCTGTAGGGGTCCCCTTTTCCCTTCCAGCCTGTTGGCTCCCAGTCCTCAAGGGCAAAGAGGCAGAAGCAGTAACAGAAAGCTTTGTATGAGGCCCATGAGCATGAACAGAGACAGCCCTCCAGAAGACTGTTTTTGGTGAAATGGCTCAACTTTATCCCAGAGTATAAGGAATATATAGGGTTGGGGAGCCTGGGGCAAACCTTAGCTTGTATTAAGTGGCACACTCCTGTCATGAGGCTTGGTATGTGGCAGTAGGGCCCTGTAGCAGAGCTCCTAGCATAACTCTTCTAGCATGAATCCGTGCCAAGGCTCAAGCTAAAGACAAATCAGGCATCTGGATTGGAGAAAGTTTTCAGATAAGGTCAATCCTCCAGGCCCAGGAACACTCTCCAGAAAAGCACAGGTAGAGGGAGGAAGTTCTGCTGGGGAGGGAGGGAGTTTCCATGTTGCCAAGCTTTTGGGAAAAGTTGCCAGGCCATGAGAGACTTCAAACTCAACCAGCCAGCAATGCCTTCCAAGGGACTGCTATCTAGGAAGACGTGATATCAAACTGTGGCCTCCACAAACATGTGTGGACACACACAGGCATATATAGATACACACCAACTTACAGATACACACTGACACACAAATATACACCAGCACAGAAATATGCACCAATACACAAATATACACCACAAGCCAATTCACACACATACACATACAAACACCAGTGCAGGTGGACACACACACAAGCACATGCAGACACAGACAAGCACAAAACAGCCAGGAAATCAAAACAGTTCAGCTATCCATCAGCTGACAAATGATAATCAAAATGTGTTGCACTTACAAGCTATAACTTACAAAATTAGTTCAGACAGAGCCAGCCCGCATGAACAGGCAGTGCTATTACCAGAAGACATGAAGTATTAAATAAAAGTTAAAGCATGAACAAGGAATACCTCTTTGTGTGTTATTGACCAAGGACATCTCAAAGGTCTCCAAAACATAGCTGTTGCCATTGCCCTTGGTTACGCAACATAACCACACGAGAAGACCTCACTGCTAAAGAGACCACAGACTTTGGCTGTAGGATAGAAATAAATAAATCAGTTGCCATTGACCAGGAAACTTTCTCCCTACTGTACTATGCCTTACATAGTACTGAAAGATGCTATGTGAGCTCTTGGGGAGAAAAAAACATCAATTAAGAAAATACTTTAATGATCTTACCCAGAGCTGATCCCTGTATATGGCACCACTTTTATGAGGAAACATGCCACTTTCTGACTGGATTTGAGGTCTGCTCCACAGGTGAGACTATCATGCCCGGTACTGTAATCCTCACCAAAAGCCCATTGTAGGGCTAGAGAGACAGCTTAGTGGTTAAGAGCTCTGGCTGCTCTCCTAGAGGACGCAGGTTCACTTCCCAGCACCTACATGGCAGCTAATATCACTGTACTTCCAGTCTCAGGAAATCCACCTCCCTCTTCTGGCCTCCATGAACACTGAATATACGTGGTGTAGAGATATACATGAAGGCAAGACATCCATACGTATAAGCATAACAATAAATGAGTGCTTAAAAGAGCAAATCCCATGGTTTAGGAGGTCTTAGACCCTACAGTAAAACCTAATGTTTTAGTTTTGGAATATGTCTCACATGTATTAGGAGCATAGGAAGCTCCACAACTCTAAGATCCCGCAGACACAGGATTTGTCCTTGTGCTTTCAAGACCTCCTGAGAACTAATCATACTGCTTGAGTGATACAAACATAGATCTCTCCTGGAACTTCAGAATTTTCAGGCTCTACAGCCAGGAATGACAGATAGGTGACTCCAGGGTTTAAAAGGCCTTAGGCTGAGAACTCTCAAACCCCAGGTTATTCTCAGCTGATGAGGTCTTTCCTTGGCCACAGAAAGTGGAGACAGTAATGGTTGTTCTGTCTCTTTAAGAGACAAGCCACACCCACTCCCTCCCCCATCTGCTGAGGCAGGCAGGTCTTCCTTCCTGCTTGCAGTGTTAGTCTCTCTCTCTCCTCTCTCTATCTCTCTCTTTCTCCTCTCTTTCTCCTCTCTCTCTCTCTCTCTCTCTCTCTCTCTCTCTCCCTCCCTCCCCCTTTCTGCCCTTCTCCCTTCGCTCCCATAACCCCTAAATAAATGTCCAACTCCACAATGTATGGTGTGCCTATCCGCCTCTCTTGCCTGCCCCCCACGGCCACATGGAGACCTGGAGACCTGCCACGTGGTCTCATTCGCCGTCCCTGCCTAGGACTGTCCACTGCCGGGGACTTGCACCATCCAGGGACCCACTGTCTGGCGCCAGGGACCAGCCAGCTGCCCACAAGGCTTCCTGGGTCCCAGCCACCTTCCTGCCATGTAGTCTTGTGTGCAGTCCCTGCCTGGGACTGGCTGCTTATGGCAGCAAGCTGCTGGGGACCCACAGCAAACCTATTACAGGGACATCAGTCCCTGTGCATTTTCTGATTCTTCTGACATCTGTACTATTTGGCTCCTTTCCACTCTTCAGAACTCCCTTACTGGCCCTTTCCCCACCCTGCAGTGTGGCCAAATTACAACTTCTTGGCCAGTGATTAATCTGTGATTCCAACCCACCAGGGTAAGTAATCATTGAGTCATAGACTCATTTGAGGTAATACCAGACCTCCAGTCTGAGTCATGGCAAAGCAGGGCTTCCTTCATCACCTGGTCCCAAGACGAATCACTGTCTCATTGATACCCACAAACTATACTTGTGCCTTGTTACTTCTGTGGGCTTCTCAAGACAATAGAGTTGCTTACCTTCTAGAAGTTGCTCTGGGAAGGATCTGGGAAGAGTTGGGGGAGAGGAAACAGTAATCAAAATATATTGTATTAAAAGAAAAAAGAAATTTTATTCAATTAGGAAAAAAAAGATTCTCTGGCCCTTGACCCTAACCAGAGAATTTAATGGCCCAGGTTATTAGGTGTCTTCTCTGGTGTAGGTGGAGACACTGGCCTCCCAGACCCAAAATAATCACACAAAAACTGTATTAATTAAAACACTGTTTGGTTAATCACATAGGTGTATTATTAGCTAGCTCCCATATCTTAAATTAACCTATCTCTATTAATCTGTGCATCACCACGAAGCCGTAGCCTACCAACATGATTCTGGTGGGCTCCGGGGAATGTCTTTCTCCTTCAGTAGCTACATGATTTCTCTTAGACGCTGCCTACTCTCTCCTCCTCTATCTGCTCAGAATTTCCACCTTGCCCTATTCTGCACTGCAATATGCCCAAAAAAACTTCTTTATTAACTAATGCTATTCACAGCATACAGAGGGAAATCCCACATCTCTCTGGGTCCTTTATCGCTCTCTTTTCCTCACTCTCTCCCTCCCTCCCTCCCTCCCTCCCTCCCCCCTCTTTCTCTCCTTTCACCTTCTCCTTTGTAGATTTTTGAAGCTCTTCTTCTGATTTAGTCTTTGAGATGAGTTCTAAATTTTTTTAAATCTGGATTTATTTTATACCTCACACAAACCCATCCTCTGGGTTTTATCCCAAAGTCTCTAGTCCATTATTTTCTCAAAAAACAAACAAGCATATGGGAAATCTTATTGATAGTTTATTAAATATTTAGTAGTCCTCAGGAGAAATAAAAATTAACCTTCTAATTTAACTATGAGCTATCTTTCTTTAATCAACATCATTTTGAAATTTTCTAAGCAGAGGTATGGGGCTCTGTATGAAAGCCAATGATAAACAAGCTACCAGGAAAAAGTACTAGAAATATGTTGTTTAAAGAACTTAAGGTAGACTATGTACAAAACTCTAACTCAATGAAAAAAAAAGAAGGAACCAATCTGAAAATAAACAAAATGTTTTAGCAGAGTGAGTGTGGCTTATTAATAACTACATGGGAGGTGCTCTACATCAGGGGTCAACAAAACAGACTCCTTTCATTTCTAAACATTTTTCTACTATTTCTACTTTCTATAAAAATATGACTACATCCAGTGTTGTGAAGGGTGTTGAACAACTATCCAGTTTAAGTCTATGTAGGAATATGTTCTTGTTAATGTGACGAGCCTATGCTGACATGAGTTTTACATAAGAGGAAGAGCAACTTAGGCAGTGATAGAGCCTCAGTGCCCACTGTGTGCTGTGAAAAGGCCTCACATCTGGTTTGGTACGTATGCAACATGGCAGAAGAATTGTTCTTCTCAGGAGTGACCAGCATTCTAAGCAAGACTTCCAATTCCCCGGAGGCACACCTCAGTACAGGACAGAAAGTGTGCTGTAGCTGCCCTCAACACAGACAAAAATCCTTCTATGGGAAGGAATACTGGTGCCAGAGACAGTAAGCTCAGGAAACTATTGAGTGAAGACCTCCACATTTGGTCACAGAGGTGCAGTACTGCATCAGACAAATAAAGTTTATCTTTCACATATGCATCAATAAGCAAGATCTTATTACTGAAAATAAGTTATTATCGCCCATGTTTCTTCAGTTTAACTAGAGATCAAGTCCTATATTGTACGTGTTTATCCCAGGCTCAGAGTTGATAAGTAGGACATTGGAAGTGAACACTTTGAAGGTACATGCTATCCTTCAAATTCAGGCCCACATTAATGTCTCTAATGTACATTTTTAAGATTGTCACCCATATTTGGTATGCTCTCCAGCTACATTGACATAAACTGTGCCTAAAATTATGATATGCATCCTCTGCACAAGGAAATCTACTCATGGTTTAAAGCCAGTCCAAACATATCCTCAATCAGGACCTTCTCTGCGTGGATCAGAAAGCAGTATCAAATCCTTTCCTTTGTTATCTGTGTGGGCACACAGGTGTCATTAGCATCTTCATTTTTCTTTTGAGTATTGGGCGAAGGTTGAAGGTTGGAACTGTGCTTTTCATAAAAGTCACTCAAGCACTGCCCATGGAGTAGGCAGTTAGATACTTGTTGCACACACAGAAAATCTTGACCCTTTAACTTTCTATGGGTTTTGGGCCTCTCAACAGTGGTCTTATAACTTTAAATAAAAAGTTCAGAGATAAGCAACTCATTCGTTTTTGATTGCTCACTCTTCTGAGTATTATGACAAATTCCCCTCCATTCTGCTGCATGTCACTTGCAATCTGAGTCATCTCTGTGCAGCATTTCTCTGCTGTCCATGCCATCTGTCCATTTGACACTGAGCAGTTAGCAAATGTCTCTTTAAGAAGTGTTGTGGTGCTGCAATTTAGACATGCCAAAGAGCAGTCACAGGGGCTTCCCTCAGTTGAGGCAGTGAAAGCTTCCATAGGTGCTATATCTGTACAGGGGAGAATGCAGGGGGGGAGTGCTCAGTACTATTTGCGATTTGAGGCATTTAGCTGACATCATGAATTGTATCTCCCACAGCTGGTGGATATAGTGAATGGTGGAATATTGAAAAAGAAAAGACATCAATCTGTAGAGTAATTACAAAACCACTAGTGTATAACCTGCTTGTATTTTATTATTTGTTTCTTTGTCTACCTCTTTGCTTGTTTTTTGAGATTGGATCTCTTGTATCTCAGGCTGACCTCAGTCTTGTTACATAACCTTGGATCCCTGATTCTCCTGCCTTTATCTTCCAAATGCTGGAATTACAGGTGTGTGTACCACGACAAGTTTATATGGTAGTAGAAAACAAACCCAGGGTCTCATGCATGCGCTCTATTGACTGAGTACATCCCCAGTCCATGCTTGGAGAGTTTGGGTGATGTGGACCATCGCTTGTTGTTGGACAGGGATGGTATTTGTCTTTGACTGGACTTGTGATGACTTCTCATATCCAGTAAAAGCCCTCTGAGTTTTGTGCACACTCCTTATCTTCTGATAACTATTGTTATTTATAACACAGAGAATCTTGGCTTCGGGAGCTGCTGTTTCCTTTTAAATCTCTTTCTATGTCTTACTGTCATCAATATGTCAAAACAAGCCAAATTTTCACACTTTTTGTTTTACCCATGATATTATATACAAAGAAAATAATAAATGTTTTTTCGGACTGAGGTTGAGAATAGTTGAAAATGCTGTATTACTGAAAGGCAGGAGCCATGCACCCAGTGCAAACGGCAGGATGTTTGCCAGCCTCTCTATCTCATTTGAAGATCAAAGCAAAGTAGAACATTCCAGTACTTTGTAATTTCTTTCCCATGGGCAGATTCTCAGATACATTTAATTAACATGATCTTTATTTTATAAAATTGTAATGAAATGTAATGAAAGATAAAATTAGTTTTATCTTTCTTATATCTTTGTGTAAGATAATATAAAATGTGGACACACATGAAATTAAAGTTTCCCTAAAACAAAGAAACCACCCATGGTATGTGTTCTGATTTATGAGCTTACCTGGAAATGGGATATAATCTTCATTGTGCATCCTTAATAAATCTTATTAATATTTGCAATAAAATCAAATGCATCTATTTTTTGCTAATATTGTGGCTTCAGAGGATTCTTTCTCTTCTCTGACTATAAAATAAAATGATATCTTTTGGAATGGCCAACTGCCTTATGATGTAAATAGAAAAGACTTGAGTAAATAGAGTATTTACTACTCTAGGAGTAGTGTAACCTGGGGGAGTAGAGCCTAAAAATGAGGTGGACTAAAGCCTCATGCAATAACCAACATTACTCAGAGCGTCAGAAATTTGTACTCTGCTAAGTTAGGCTAGGCTAAGTTAAGTCAGGATTAAGAAGGTCGCATGAGTGAAGTTCTCATGAGGAGTTCAAGCTGTACATAATCACAAGGGCAAGTTTCATGTGGCAAAACCATGTCTGTACATGGACACATAGAAACGAATAACATTAGCCAGTTGTAATGAATAATCTGAAGTAAGCTCACTACTATCCACTACACCTGCAAGGGCACAAAAGCATATCCCAAAACAATTACAAGTTTTTGAAGAAACTGTGGTCACAAGACTTGTATTTTTTTCTTGGAGTTTTCAGAAGCACTCAGAATTCTCTTCACGGAACTCCATTCTTGGATCACTTTCCAACAATGGGGAAAGAATAGAATGAGACTAGCAGAGAAAAATTTTAAATTGATCCTTTGTATAATCATATAATCATAATAATTATCAGCACGCATCAAATGTACAAATTAGCAGGTTTTGCCATGACATTTCAATGCTTGCATTTATGGTTATATCCTCATAGCCAACATGGCCTTCTCCCTCTGCTGTCTTCTCCTCTCTCTCCTGGCCTCATTCCCCTTCCCTAATTGCCTCAGTTCTGTTTCCTGATCACCTTTATTTCTTTTTTCACACATGGTATATATCTGATTTATTTTGATTAACATCGTATCCCTCAATTCCACCCATTTCCCTACAAATGTCATGGTTTCATTCATCTTTGTGACTGAGCATTCCTATGTTGTTTCATCTATAGTATTTTCCTTATCCATTGTCAGGTTGTACCAAGGAGAGTCTACATCCATGAATGGTGCTGTAATAGACACACATATTCCGGTATCTCTTTCATATAGTGACCCCAGCTTCTTTAGATAAATGCCCACAAGTTCTATTTATCATTATTTGTTCATGTATATGCTTGTGTGCATGTAATTATTTATCCCTTGATGAGCCGCATATTGTCATTTTGTGTGCCTATTAACATACATATCCATCCAAAATGTGTAATGATTCCTTCAAAGGTAGAGAATTTCTTAAATGGGGCAGTTATTATGTCCAAAAATGATCAATCAAAAATACTTGAGAAAGATTGGAGCCTGTGGAAAGAGCTGGAGTGTGACGTGAGAGGAAGAGTTCTATCTGTGGGAAGGAAACTGCCCCAGTTCTTACTGAGCTTCAGCTCCGGGAGGACTTGGTGAGAGCCAGCATCAGCATTGTTAGCCCTAAGCCTTTACCTAGCCCGCTTGAGAGTTGTGGAGGACAATCTCCATCGTATTTGATTACTTTGAAGGAATGAAAGAATAGGGGCACCAGACCAAATCATAAGCAGGAACACTTTACGCAGGAAGTAAACACCCTGGAACCTAATGATATTTATTCTTTCTCTCATAGGAGAGAGCGGACAACAAAGAGAGATGACCATCAGTGGGTGGAGCAACGTCCTCAGTCCCTGTTGATAGAAAATACCTGTGTGAGAATGAGATATACTTCATGGCACTATTCGTGGTAAATTGCAGAAATAAAATACTGGTTTTTAAAATATATTCCACAAGTACAATATTTCAAAATGATGAGCCTGAAAGCTTTCGCAACACTGGTTTCGTCTTTAAACACAGATGAAGGAGCAGGAGTAACTACTGTGTATCTGCTTTCCTGACTCAGGGGAGGGAGAGATCTTCAGGAGACAAAGCATAGTTTATTATCTGTTTAGTATTATTGTTAGGTGCAAAGGTGTCTCTTATGCCATTTTCTGTGTTTTTAAATGTGAGAGTTATGTGATAATTTTTAAAGACTGTCTTAAACTATAGTTTAGGAATTATGTATTTGCATGTCCTTGTGTATGAGTGTGTATGAGAAAGAATGTGTGTGAGAGAGGAGTGTGAGAGAGAGAAGATTGTGTGTGAGACAGAAAAAGAAGTGTGTGTGTGTGTGTGTGTGTGTGTGTGCGCGCGCGCGCGTGCGCGCGCATGTGTGAACTTGGGCCATCAGGCTTAGTCACAGATGCCTTTGCCCACTGAGCCATCTCACAGGTCTAAAAGTTTTGTGATTAATAGAAGCAGCTGCAGACTTTTTGTCCCCAGCAGTACACAGAACGGAGGAGGGACCTCCTAACACCTAACACTTTACAAGATATACTTCCATGATGACACAAAAATGCCAATAAAATTGCATTAAAATGTGTTTATTAATTAAAGTGTATGTTCATGCCTCATAGTTGAAGGCTCTGCTATCCCCACCTACCAAGAGTCTGAGGCAAGAGAATTGTTTGAGCTTGTGGTTTGCATGCTAGCCTGGGTAATGTAGTGAAACTGCATGTAAAACCAAAGCAAAAGAATATGGAAAACATTTAATTTAAAGTGCACAGTCTACAGCCTCTCTTCTGCAACTACAATGTATAGATTTTCAAAATGCAAAAATTAAAAAAAATTGAAAAACTTCAATTGGCTCTTAGCAGCACCAGTTTGTACATTCTGTGTATTTTGAAGTTTTATGTTCTTTTCAAGTTTGAAAATCTGAATAAAAAACTGGAAAGTGTAAATACTTTTATCTGATAAGAGTAGACAACATTGAACACAAATGTACAAGAGTAAAATAGAATACCATGTCAGGGTTGGCGTGGGGATGAGAGCAGAGGCATAGTCAGGGATGCAGAAGGGAGAACTGGGACGCTCTGGGCACAACATCAGGAGTCTGTGCAATATAAGAGATGTGAGGTTGGAAATTTTATGAAGGAACCAGAGAGTCTATGAGGTCCAATAGATTTAGAATAACATAGTTGTCACCATTTTGGCTGTCTTTATTCAGTGGTCAAGCAAAAGTCTACTTTTGGAGTTTGAGGTTTGGCATAAATTCCCTCACCAGATGTATTTTCAGCTTTAGTCAAGAAGAGTCTTCATTTTTTCAGAGTCTGAAGAATGAAATGTTTATTTTGGACAGTGCTCACATATTCACAGTATAGTCGATGACAGATCATTTGTATAAGGGTTTTTGTTTTTCTGAAAACTGTGACAACTGCAAAATAGAGTCAACATTTACATGCTCCCACGGCAATGAATGACATCACTGAGCATCTGGTCACAGAGGCTCCTCCACTCTCATGCTTCTCCTTCCCCAGAACTCTGTTAAGATTCCCACAGCGCTGTGTCATCACAATCAGCCTTTGCTGGGCCATTGGCTCTCCAGGACAAAACCAGAGGCTTCAGCCTCACAAGTCTGTTTTGATGTCATTAGTCTGAGCAGATTGTTGGCTGATGCGAAGTTCCAGTGGTTTGGGATGAGAAGGAAGAAAAGCGAGGGTGAGGATTTCTGGGTTGTCTCTGCAGGGAAGCCAGGACTGGTCACATTTCACCTTCAGATAGGAATCAGGAGAATAGTTCATGCTGCCCCCGAACTCTTATGTTTGGTTTTAATTCTTTTTTATTGATGTTTATTGAGTGATTCAATTTCTCTTCTTTGTCTTCTATCCCCTACTTTTTGTTTTTATGATCCACTGTGTAGGTAAGGGTTTCCACTGAAAGTTTTAAGTGACTTACTGAACTTTGTTTGTTTGTTTGCTTTCTTGTTTCCAGCATCATTTTCAGTGTGTATATTTTTAGCAATTCAAACTCTATTTTGATGTCTTGGATTTACTTCTTTTATTTATCTCTTTATCGCCTTTGAGTGTTTTTGGATTCATTGTCTGGAAGTTCTCTCAGGTCACTTTTGCTAAGTGGTTGCTAAGGGATTTGATGATTTGGGAAGAGACGTGTTATTTGGGGTTTTCATGTTTTTATTTCTGCATTGGTATTTGTGCATCTGAAATCAGTTTGTTGGTTGAATCTTTCTTTTCTTTTTGTTCTTTCAGCAGAAGTGTTTACAGTGTTCATGGGGTGGCTGATTCAGAGTGGAGTAGAGCTGTTGACTTCTTCAGTTTGTCTGATAGTTGAGAGTTACAGAAATCTTCGGCTTATCAGCTGCATTCTAAGTACTTTTACTATGCGCCTCCAACAGCTTAGCCTAAGAGTTTGGGACAAGTTTTGTTTTTTTTTTCTGTCAGGGTGAACTAGTCCTGTCTTAAAGCTGTATAAGGCAACTAGAAGATCTCAATAAGGCAGGTGACAGGGATTAGCACCTCTGAGTCATGGATTTTGACTTGAGTCCCTAGGGAACGGGCTGGAATTTGGCAAGTCTCAAAGGGAGGAAAAGGGGCTTGGAGGAGGTGGGAGTCTCTAGAAAGCAGTCATATAGCCCAGGTTAGATCTAGAGCACATTGATCAGACTAGATTGACAAACCAGAGAGTCCTCAAACCTTTCCATATCTGCTTCCCAGTGTTGGATTACAGGTGCACTGCACAATGACTAAATTCAAATATAGGACCTCGTGTTGTAAGCAAACAATTTACACACTGAAACATCTCCCCTCCTCCTGATAACTAATATTCATTACTGTTATAACTTCACAAAATATAAGTAAACTAAAGACTTCTGGAATTCTGCTGGGTGGCCTTTAATCTTGAGATTTAGAAATAACTTTGCTAGTTACAGAATTTAAATAGGCTTAGTATCCTGTTAGGAAGGGGAAAGTACTAAAATCATTTTCAATAACAATATTTTTACAGAGAAATACAAACACTTGTGAGGTTTTTTAAAAAATAAAGTCATATTAGATTCTGAATGGAGAAAAGTAAATATATGTTAACAATCAATAAGTATTTTTGTTCAGTGTCTCTGCTCAGCAGGGATAGATTTTCTCATGTTCCCTTTAAGTTCTGCTTCTTTTAATTATAAAGAAAGACAAGGAGGCAAGTAAATGTCTGTGGTAAGCCACGATTTTTCTCTCTGTTCATGAGACTTGAGGCTTATGACCATACAACCCCCATTTCCTGGCTGGGTGCTGTGTAAGAATGCAGGCAGTACATATGCGCACTGCCGGATACTCAGTCATTGAATGCTGAGCTGAGCAGAGCAGACACACTCACACAGAGGGGCATGTGTCCCTTGCTTCCCCGATGCCTGCTTTGTGTGTTGGTGGTCTTGGCCTTCTCTGGTACAGACGTTTCACAAACAGCTAATGATACTAAGCAGGAAACACGGCTTCTGGCATATGGCGCTTTACACAAACCTGAGGAGGAACAGGGACTGGATTTGAGAGCAAACAGAATGTATCTTTGGGGCATAAGTTAATCTAGTTCCTTCAATGTTTTATTCTAAACTTTATGATTTCACCTCTGTTCTCTAATGTTTCCACAGGATCATCGATAGCCCAAAAAGCAACTCAAGTACAACCAGCTACAAACAAGCAGGAAGGGGAACAGGTCACCTTGGACTGTTCCTATGATACAAGTAAGAGTTTTTACCAGTTTTATTGGTACAAACAAACTCCTAGTGGTGAAATGATTTTCCTTATTCGTCAAATTTCATCATCTCATCACAATGAAAGCAGTGGCCACTACACTGTTATCTTCCAGAAGCCAGCCAAGTTCATCAGCTCCATCATCTCAGTCTCACAGGTGGAAGATTCAATGAACTATTTCTGTGCTCTAGGGGAACCGGCTCACAGTGCTTGAAGTGACAGCACAAACTTAACAAATACAGGAGCTCCTTAAGCATAGCCCCTCTGGGGGAGCCCTGCTGAGAAACACCTGCACACCCAGACAAGAAGGCCCCAACCATGGCTGCTTCATGTGCCGTCAGCATCAGAAGAATACTTCTAAATAAAGGACTCTTCTATAAAATTTGGAAACAGTTATTATGAGCAACTTTGCATCTAATATTTTGTCTTGAATTTTTAAATAAAAATCATAAAATCTATGAAAAAATATCTCTACAGTCAACATCTTACATTATAATGACTTAAACTGTTGGTTTTTCTTAAAGATGATAACAGCATACATGCAGGTCTAGATATCTAGACTAGCAAAGGACATAATTTCTTTATGAACGTTACACTTAGAGAAGAAGGGCCATCACAAATGAGGTAGTCAAAGATAAATTTTAAACAATTCGCCTCATGAAATTACTTGTGGTCACTGGGGAGTCCCTGCAGTCTTTGTCTTTATAGCTGGTTCTGAATCTGCATTACTGACAGTTGGCTAAACTGACTGTTGGGAAGGGTGATTGGTTCCATGAGGGCAGGCTCTGGGTGTGCTTAGACTTGTGACTTAGTGAGAGTCACAAGAATACTTGGAACCTAGGACAAACTTGCCTGTTGTATATCAGTTTGCTCAAAAAGTAAACCTTGCATACTAAAAGTAAGCTCATTAAAACACAGGTTGTTAAAAGATAATTAAAACAATATTATAGTTAGAGGTACGATGTTAGAGAAGAGGTAAAACAACTGCGTGTCCTAAATAGAAACAGTCTAACCCGAGGGAAGCTTCTTATGCTCAGAAAGTAAGCAACTCAAATGTTAGAAGAAGACCCCAAACTGCCTAAATCCACTATTCTTTTGCCTCCATACACAGCTAAAGCAGTAACAAGGGCTAAGAGCCATTCTTAGACAAGCTCAGCTGCCGAAACAGAGTAGAGAGCAGATGAACTGCTTGGACCAGTGTAACCACCTGGAAGACCATTCTCCCGACTACTGAGTTACCTATGGCTGTGTAGTATACTCTGGGCTTCCAGTTTTCATGAGCTGTCACCCACACTGAAGTGGGTTTGGTGCTACAGCTGTCTGAGTCATTTCTGCTCCTGAAAGCAGCCTCTCTAATATTCCTGTAGGTAAACCCAGTAAAAAATTTTGGCTCATCAATTTGGCCTTTGGTGATCTCCATGTTTTACTGTGTTGTTAGTTCTCTACTGGGGTGAATGGATGTTTGTCCATATCTCACCAGGAATAGTGTCACACAACACTCCCTCCTAAACACCATTTCTTGGAAGAACTTCAGAAGGAATAGTGTCATTTGCCAACATGCTACACACATACTTAACCCCAATCAAAGAAAATCTGGAGGAAATGAGGAGTATGAGGTCAACAGGAACTGAGTTGGCAGATTATAAACATATATGAGCCATCCCAGTGTCTAGGACTGGAACATACAGCAATATAAAAAGTAAATACTCTCTCACATCAATCTTCCAATTCATAAGGTTTCTTTAATGACCAACTTTGAAACAGAGCGACACTAGGAAGGAAATTCCGTGAAACCCTTTGCCAGATCAAGCTCCTATAGGACTTCTAGACAAAATTCCAAATTAAAAAACTGTGTGTGTGTGGTCAGATGAAAAGGAGTTCAGGTAAAAGCACACTATATCCTACTCATGAGCAAGCTAAAGAAAACAGAAACTGACTAAACTGAGAATTAAAAATAGCTAATCCACCAGCAGAAACATACTGCTCTTGCCTGCCCCCATCAGCTCTTGACACGAGTCAAATCTCCACATGCCGTGGCACAGAGAGGGAGAAAGGCAGGCCGTGGTCATGCGAACACAGGCTCTGTTGGCCGGCATGGAGAGGCAGCAGCTGGGACGGCACTGACAGAGGCATGAGTGGGGTCCAGAGGACTGAGGCTGTGACTGACAGATAGTAGTCAGTTGTTAGCTACTCTGCCGCTGCTGCACTAAAACATCAGGTCCGATGCTTACCTAAGTGGTTCCATTATGAATAAAAACTCGGGAGTCAACTATCAGGTTAAAAGCCTAATAGATCAAATAAATGGTGGAAGAGCGACCAGCTGACCATCTCGCCACACTTCCAAAGTTGAAAAAGGTGTGAAAAATTCAGGTTTGTCTCTCCTCCTCCTTCCTGTGTGTCTTCTCTATCCATATTCCAGGCTTCTCCATAGCTAATTCTAATCAACTAACCACAGACTGCCCCATGATTCAAAGTTAACTTTATTAACACAGTCACTGAGTGCTGCACTGTGATCAAATATCCTGTAACATTTCCCTATTTGTGTCTGAATAAAAAGGGAAGGCTTTAATGCTAATACAGCAAAACTATATACAATAAGAACAATTATCGGGTACTGTCTAAATGAAATGGAAATCATTTAACTCTAACACAATAAAACTATATACAACAAAAACAATTATCAAGTAAGAATTACATTCACAATGCCCAGTCTATTCATATTTGGCAAATTCAGAGAAAATACTCTATTATCTATCATATCTTGATGAATTCAAAGTGTTATACCTAAATCAATTCTATCATAACTTGCATTATCCTAAAATATCCTTTTAGACCTCAAAACAATTTCTTAGATAAACAACTTAAGCTTTTCTGTCTCTCAACCTTACAAAATTTACATCTCTTTTCTAAGTTTCTTTTTTGAATTTGGTAACAAAACAGCATAACTATCTAGTTTTCTATCCTCATCAGAGACCCAAGAAGGATACAATATTACCTGAGTAAACAGGAAGTGCAGATCAAATAACTTCCAAAACTATAGAAATGACACCTCTGGGTTCCAGGACAGTCATCCAAAGTCATCACAACATCGGGTGATCCATCTTTGACCTGCAGGCCTAGAATATCTGACAGACTTTTCTGTCAAGCAGGAAATTTTTGATAGATATTATACCTTAAGAAAAGTTTTAAAGAGTTCAAATAAAACCAAAGGATTATGAGATTGATGGCAATAGAATAGTTTCTTAATTTTGATTTTTCTTCTGTCCCGTACCAGGTGGCTCTTATGACATGAGATAATTTTGGATTTTTCTTTAACAAGCATTCTTGGATTTAGAGGAGACAGCCACACTTGAACTTCAAATTCAACTTGAATTTTCAATTGAGTTGAACCACAAAAAGACCATTTGTCCTTTGTTTGTACAGAGCAGCAAAAACAAGCACTTGGGAAGATTTATTAAATTCAATCCTTTTGCAGGTGTGCTACACCATTAGGCCAATTTACTCTTTTTCTTGGGACATTTTCTCTTGATGATTCATGGTTCTTCAGATGTCTCATTTGTCCAGTGGTCATTAGTTTCCTTAGTTGGATGATTCTATTCTCCTGGAAAGACAAAAACAAAACCCTGCCCTAACCCTAACTTTTGGGAGTTCCTTTATTGGCAGGATATATCTTTGTTTAAGCAGAACATTTTGGGGCAACAAAAAAGTATTATCTTTTAACAATTAAAAAATTATACCTGATCAATGAAAGTAATTTATTAGTCTTATAAATTAGTTTAGATTGAATGATCAAGCTGTTTGATGAACTCTCATCTCTTCTAATCAAGAGGTCTCTCTTGTTCAAATCTAATATTTATCAATCTTTGGTATCTGTGTCTTTTCTTCTCCTGTGGAAACAAAAGCAAAACCTTTTGTACAACATAACACATATCCTGGTTCTCATTCTGAGGTCAATACATCTTTAAAGTGTACAGGCTGATTTAAATCAGAAGTTTTTTCTACTATCCAATGTCTTTCCATTGCTGTCATTCCTTTCTCAATAGCATTTAAAAATTCAGAGGTAACAAAGCATGGTGCAATCTATCTCTGGGGGCCTCTCTTACCCCTTAATGTTTATTAAGCATATCTTTTAAATTGCAATTAGATCTTTCTATAATTGCTTGCCCTGTAGGATTGTGTGGTATATCTGTAATATGCTTTATGTTGTAATATGCAAAAAGGTTTCATTTTCCTAGAGAAATATGCTAAAATATTGTCATTCTTAATTTATATAGCTATCTCCCTGATGGCAATAACTTCTAACAAATGTGTGACTACAGAATCAGCCTTTTCAGAACTCAAACAGTTGCCCTTTGAAATCCTGAATCTGCATCTAAGGTATAGTGCATATATTTATTTTTCCAAACTCTGAAAAATGAAAACATCCATTTGCCAAATTTCATGTCTTTGGGTACCTTTTGGGTTACTTCTTGCAGGCAATGATGTTTGATTATACAAAAAATAAGTAGGAAGTTTCCCTATAATTTCTTTGGCTTGTTACCAGGTAATAGAAAAAACTTTCTTCAAACCTTTGCTGTTAACATGGTGTTTCTTATGAAATTCTGAGGCTTCTAGCACATTTCCTATCAATAACTGATCAGTTTCATCATTACCTTATGCTAGAGGGCCTGATAGACCTGTATGGGATCTGATATGTGTTATATGCAAGGGATGGCTTCTATTTCTGATTACTTGGTGTAGTTGGATAAATAACAAAGCTAATTCTGAACTATCTGAAATAAGTTTAGTGGTTTCAATATGTAAAACAATCTTTGTGCATATTAAGAGTCAGTCACTATATTGAGAGGTTCTGCAAAATCTAATAATACCTTGAGAATAGCATATATTTCTGACTATTAACTGGAATAACAAGAGATTTGAGCCACTTTAATTACTTTTCCTGACTTGTAACCTGCCTTTCCTAATTTATTTGTATCAGTATAGAGTGTAGGAGCTCCACAAATTGTTATTTCTCAAACAATGTGATAAAGACTCCAATTAGCTCTTTTTATAAACTGAAGTTTCTTTCAATTGAGATATTTGTTGCTAATTTCTCCTCCCAAATAGCTACAAACTCTTTGCCAATGTTCATTTTCTGCCCATAATGAGCAAATCTCAGCATTATAAAAGGTACCATAAATAATTTCTGCTGGATTTATTCCTGTGTTAGAGGTCAGGTAAACTGTTTATCTAAATTGTTCTATTACCAATAAAAACTCGGGAGTCAGATATTGGTGTAAAAACCCAATAGAACAAGAAATCAGCAAAGGAATGACCAGGTGACCCTATCTCCATGCTTCCGAGATCAAAAGGATCCATGAATCTTTCTAAGCCCCTCCCTATTTTTTCCTGTGTCTCTCTATGGTATTCCAGGTCTTCCAAAACATCTATGGCTAATTCCAGTCAGCTACTCATAGACTCTCTCTCCCCTGATTCAAGGTTAACTTCACTAACAATCTCAGAGTTCACAGTGTGATCAAATATCCTGCAATAGGTTGGCTTTAATTTCACCAAGAGGAAGAAGACAGGACTGTGAATGGCAGCTGCATATAAAACCTTTTGTGAACAGCTTCGCACAAACCACATAGAGTCCGCAGATCACACCAGAGCCAGCAGATCCTCTGAGGAATGGTCTGTGCTGTGATTTTTGTGCTGTTCCTGACTATGCCTTTGTTGATCCTGATTCTCAAACCCTTGGTATGGGAGGTCCTTCTGTCTATATGTTGCTTTTATTGGTTGATGAATAAAGGACTGGCTTGGCCTATAGCATGGGAGGAGGAAAGTGGAGTGACTCCATGGAGCCCCTGCTGGAGATAGACATGCTGAAACTTTGCTGGTAGACCATGACCTCATGGTGATATACAGATTAATAGAAATGGGTTAAATTAATATGTAAGAGTTAGCCAATAAGAAGCTAGAACTAATGGGTGAATCAGTGACTTAATTAATACAGTTTCTGTGTGATTATTTCGGGTCTATGCTAGCCGGCTAGCCGGGAAGAACAAGTGGCCCTCCCTCCAACAGACCCTATTGTGGATTTTGAGTCTAACCTATTATTAATTTAATTTACTTATTTCTACTTAATCTAATAGAGGTCTATTTCTTTTGCACACCAGTGAAGTCCTTTATTTACACACAATATCATTCAAACATTGGGAAAAACAATTTTTTTAAATCTATGAACCTCACAGATACATTTTAATTTGTGTATCTTACTTATCATTGCTGTGTATATACACTCATGCAAGAGGACGACTTCCTATAGCTAATATTCTCCACTGTGGGTTCTGGGGAATAAACTCAGGCCATCAGACTTACATGGTAAACACTTTACACAATGAGCCCTCTTCCCTCACAAGTACATTTTCAGGAGTTGTAGTTATTTAGGAACCCTAGCAAGACTTTTCAGAATTATTCTGTAAATTCTGGGCTTCACCATTCTTCTCCACTGACCTCTTGCTGGAGTTTATCTGTGTGTCTTCTCACTATGTGCAGGAAAAAAGACAGAGCAAATAAAGCAGGCTTGCAATTACTGCAATCTGCACACTCTCCATCCCATCCCAGAACACGTTCTAGTAGCAGTATGCTGTGGCCACCACCAGATGGCAGTGCCTCTCTGCCAGAAGGGTGGGGGTTGGGTTGGGGGTTTGTGGTGAACCAAGCCTGTCTCTGACTGGCTAAACCAAAAACCTGAGACACTAAGGACCAAAGATTAAATATAAACGCATCCATCAGAACTGACTCTTCTGTCTTACATACCAGGCTCCACTTCAGGGTACAGCACAGTGTTTCCTGTGACATCAATAAAGAAAGAATGAAAAAATTTCTGGAAGTGTCTTTGATGACACTATGGTTTCAACTGGCCAGTAAGTTGGGGCTGATAGTGATGGGAATGGAGAGACCTAAGTTCGGAGGTCATATGAATGAGAAGTGTTCATCTGGAAATGCAATTTGAAAACATAATTACTGACTCTTGTTCTCTGGCCTGTGCTTCTCTGTAGGAGTGAACAGCCAACAGGGAGAAGAAAATCCTCAGGCTCTGAGCATCCAGGAAGGTGAAGATGTTACCATGAACTGCAGTTACAAAACTTATTCAGTCACTCTACAGTGGTACAAACAGGACTCAGGCAGAGGCCCTGTCTTGCTAATCCTACTGCATTCAAATGAGAAAGAGAAACGCAGTAGAAGACTAAGAGCGACCTTTAACATCTCTACCCAGAGCAGTTCCCTGTCTATCACTGCTGCCCAGGCTGCAGACACTGCTGTTTACTTCTGTGCTACAGATGCACAGTGTGCAACAGGCACCTGCAGCCCTGACACAAACCCTCAGAGTTCTTTCCTAGACCCTAACAGTGGACGGAATGATGCTTATGTTGTCCCATAAGTGTCTGCTGGTAACTGGAAAAGAGGACCTGTTTAAATGCGTCATTTCTCTTTGTTTGTTTGTTTTTTAGCTCCTTCTGCTGGGACAGAGAGCAGCAGTATGCTGAAATGCCAGGGTTTACTCCGTATGTCCTGGCCATGGGTCCTCAAGCTCAAAATCAGGACAACCTCTCCAATTTCTGCATGTAAAATCTGGACCACTAAATATAAGGAGCCTTCGGGTTTTGGTTTTAATAAGCACTGTATCTTTGTTCAGGATGAAGAAAGATCCATCTGTCCAAAATCATTCTTACATCTCTCCAGTTCCAGTACAGTGAGCTTGGATGTGACATTAGACTGAGAAGCCTTCTAAACACTTTAATTAAGCCTCTCCTTTTACAGTTGGGAATTGAAGCCATTGCACAGTAGCAAGGCCAAGATCTGAGGCTCAGAAGAACAGAACCAAACATCTGAATCATATTCTGCCTTTAAGAGTTCTGTGATTTTCAGGCCCTGATTTACTCACTGGGAAAATGAAAATCTATAAGAAAGTCAGTTCCCCATCCCTGTGGGGAAGCTTGTCCCTTGCAGCCACGTTATGATGCTCCCATGGAAGGAAGTGTACTGAAACTGAGGGGACATGTAAGAAGAACAAGTGCCTTTAATAGTAAGAAATGAAATCCGTTTTGGAGAGCACATGAGCAGCCACCCCAGATGAGGAAAACCGGGACTAGGAAGGAGCAAATGGGATCTAGGTGATTGGAAGTCTGTGTGCTGTGACAAGATCACCTGTCCTTGCCATCATCACTGCATTATTAGTTTTTTGTTGTTGTTTTTGTGAGACAGGGTTTCTCTGTGGCTTTGGAGCCTGTACTGGAACTAGCTCTTGTAGACCAAGCTGGTCTCGAACTCACAGAGATCCGCCTGCCTCTGCCTCCCGAGTGCTGGGATTAAAGGCGTGTGCCACCATCCCCCAACTACTGCATTCATTCTTAAGAACTAATGCTTATCCCACCTTTTAATGAGAGTACTCATCCATCACATTTACACACAACCTAGGAACCCTTCCAAGAGGTGGTACCCCCACAGCACTTGTCCCTCCCACATCAATCAATATTCAAGATGTCCCACACACTTACAGGCCAATCTGGTGGAAGCAATTTTTCAATTGAGGATCCCCCTTTCCAGGTAACTCTAGTTTGTGTCAAGTAGAAAAAAACAAACTAACCCACACAAGATGTCTTTCCTAAAACGTTTGTTTCATTAATATGTTAATGTGTTGTTAAGATTTAGAGAGATGATCCCACACATGCACACAGCATGGACTGGCCAAACCACATCTCCCCTTTTTATAGACCCTTCCCATGCCCTCTAGGCTTTTAAGTGAACTTCTTCTTAACATCCAGGAAGAAGAACACAGGAGCTTGTGTGGTTATTGTTTTGCAGGGCAGGTTGGGGAGGAGGGGCTTCTTTTTTTTTTTTACACAGATATATAATTTATTTTTTTCCATACATTGTTTTGTTTTATTTTTTCCATTCAAGAACATAATTAAAGAAATAAAATTTTTACCTTTCTTCCCCTTCTCCCGGTCCCCTCCCACTACCCCCTCACCCCTCCTCCCTCCCCCTTCTTCCTTGAAAGAGGGCATGGTGCCCTGCCCTGTTGGAAGTCCAAGGCCCACCCCCATCCCT
>PVIU01016148.1:0-46038 GCA_004026605.1 Ondatra zibethicus | reverse complement strand
TGTAAATATAAAATCCAAAAGAGTTCAAAGAAAGGATAATAAAAGGAATAAATATCTCAATAGTTTTATCTTGCCTGGTGGTGTAGGCACATGCCTTTAATCCCAGTTCTTGGGCGTCAGAGACAGGTGGATCTCTGAGTTCGAGGCTAGCCTTGTCTACAGAGCAAGTTTCAGTATAGTCAGGGCTACAGAGAAACCTTGTCTTGAGGAAAAAACAAAACAAAAAATCAAAACAAAACAAAGAAATAGTTTTATCTTGATTATATGTCAAAATATTTTAGATATATTTACTTAAGAAAAATATATAACAAATACATGCAAAAAAACAAAAACCAAAAAACTGACCCTTGTCAGGCATCGTGGCATGCACCTTTGAGCCCAGAATTCAGTTCTGGTCTACACAGCAAGTTCACAAAACAACGGCTATGTAGAGAAACCCTGCCTCACAAAACAAAACAAACAAACAAACAAAACTAAAGGACAACCAAAACACTGTTATTAAAAACTTTCAAATTATACAGGTGACTGACATTAAGTTTATATTTAACAGCTCTGGCCTGAAGTTCTGATTTCCTAACTGATCAAAATGTTCTTAATAGGATAAATTCTATTCTTCACCTTTGTAACCATAATCTCTAAGAAAACTTCCCACACAGTTGATGCTTGTAGTGACCCAGTATACCCTGCCTCTTCAATTCTTTGTATATATTTCTATAAGATCATGCTACCTGCACTTAAGGGCAGACAGCTAGTTAAAAAACTGAGTGGGGAATTACAGCTTTCTGGCTTAAAAAATTATTGCTGATAAGGTTTTTAAGAAATTCTATTTATACCTAGCTACATTTTTCTTTTATAGTATTCTTTTGCATTTTTAAATTTGGGATAGGGTTTTCCAGTAAGAAAACCAAGGTAGTCACTACATTAACCTGCATTAGGATTGGAAACAAGTTCCATGCTTCAACTTCATTTCTAGTTCCCAACTCTAAGCATGGTTTGGATTTTTTGGGGTTTTTTTGTTTTTTGTTTTTTCGAGACAGGGTTTCTCTGTAGCTTTGGAGGCTGTCCTGGAACTAGGTCTTGTAGACCAGGTTGGCCTCGAACCCACAGAGATCTGCCTGCCTCTGCCGCCCGAGTGCTGGGATTAAAGGCGTGCGCCACCACCACCCAGCTAGCATTGTTTTTGTTAATATTAACATTATGCATAATAAAAAGTTTTGACTGGGGCTGGAAAGATAATTCAGCAATAAAGACAACTTATTGGACATAGGTTTGGTTCACAGAAATCTCTAATCCCAGTTTTGAGATCTTATCCCCACTTCTGTTATCCCAGAGTTCATGTAAGCACATGGTGTACATACAAACACACAGGCAGACACATATAAAATATTTTCTTAAAAAAAGCTGTAGTAGTTTTTGTTTCTTTGGATTTTTGTTTGTTTGCTTTGATTTATTATTTGAGGCAGTATCTCCTTGTGTGTAGCAATGACTGGTCTGTGACTCAGTATTTATATCAAGTTGGCCTTGAATTTACAAAAATTCTCTTACCTCTGCTTCCTGAGTGCTGGGTTATGACCAGCATGTGTCTTTTAAAAAGTTTTTAAAAGTTAATTTACAATGAACTATTTTTAAATATGACCATTAAATATTTAAAAGTGCTTTTTTTTTAAAGTTAAGCTCATGAAACAAAATCTAACAATAGGAGAGTTCTCTAACAGAGCAACAGTCTATGCTGACCAATCAGTTAGTCTATTTTTTTTTTTTTTTTTTTTGGTTTTTCAAGTCAGGGTTTCTCTGTACAACCCTAGCTACCCTGGAACTCACTCTGTAGACGAGGCCTATCCACCTGCCTCTGCCTCCCAACTGCTGGGATTAAAGGTGTGTGCCACCACAACCCAACCTAATCAATTATTCTTAAAAACTTATATTTAGTTCAAATGTTAAAGAGCCAACTTTCAGGCAATATAATAGAGACTAAGAAGTAAACCACAAGAACAAAATGAGATGAAGATTTTTCCCACTATAGTGTTGACAGGAAAACAAATACATAATAAAAAAAAATGGACTTAACGGAATGACACTTACTTGAGAGATATAATAAATATTACTGAGAATTGAAATACCAGTTTATTAAACTGCTTGTTCATAGATCCTGAAGTACTGACACAAAGACCATTCTAATGTAACAAATCTTTTGTGGCCTTATAAAATTTGGTCTAGTATTAATACTTTAAATACTGAGCACTTTAATTAGTTCATTAGAGATTGTATTTTACTAATCCAACCTTCTTTAAAATAACACATAATTTAAAATTGTATACCTACTACATTAGCATAATAAAAATTTAAATATTTGATTTTAAAATATGTATCAATTCATAAACAATTACAAAATAAATGTACAGAAAATTCCTTGGCTTTCTTTTTTTTTCTTGTGAGACAGTATAAAGTTATGTAGCCCTGGCTGGACCAGACAATCTGCATAAGTACCAAAAAGCTATGGCTACAGACATATATCCACAAAACCCACCAACATCTAACATCTTACATAATGATACTTCAGTATCTTTTGAGAGTGAATTGGAATTGAAAAAAAGCAGTATGCTAGTTTTTTCTAAATATTATTAGGAAAGCAATATCAACAGCTTATGTTTCTGTGAATTGAGAAATAAATGTGCTACCCGTCTTTTCAAGCCTCAAGGTCTTATATAAAAAAGGAGAGTTTGAAAGTTTAATAATGAAACCACAAGAATTCTGGTGGTTTTCACAAAAAAAAAAAAAAAAACTGATACTATTTATGTTTTGGTTTTTTTTTCTGGAAAAATTATTCCAAAGGAGCATATACTTTTATGTTATACAAAACAAAAACCATTTATTGAAGTGTTGCAAGTGGAAAATACAAAAAGCAAATTCCCAAAAGATAAGAGAATTTCGGAACAACAGCTATTTATTAAAATAATGTGCTGGTGGCACACACCTTTAACCCCAGCACTTGGGATGCAGGTGGATCTCTGAGTTCAAGGCCAGCCTGGTCTACAGAGCTAGTTCCAGGACAGGCTCTACAGGCTCGAAACCCTGTCTCGAAACAAAAAAAAAAAAAAAAACCAAAAAATTTAAGTAATCTTAAAGGAACGTGTTCTTTTAACTTCTTAACTTTTTAGCCAAGAATCCAAAATGACATACGTAAATAAACACTGTTTGGACATGACAACTGCATGATATATCTTGCCTTTTCCTATCTAAAGTACCTGTATTTAAATACTTACTCTGAGCCTGCAGCCATTTCCAAGTATGATGTTTCTGTTGTATCAACCCCCAATGGGATTGCTATGCTCATGACGTTCGCCTCTGGTAAATTCGATTACTATGGAGTCCTATGCATTGGTATCCAAAATACTGGGGCATGCCAGCCACAGTGCTCATTGCAAACATCTAAGTGCATCCACAAACCCTGTTTAAAAGAAATGGGAACAAAAGAGTTAAGAATCACCTGAACTAGCAAAGTACAGTAACAACTAATTATACTGAAATCACAGTAAATAAAATAGGTGAAGAAAGCATTCTTTATTAAGGTCCCAATACAAATGTAAAAGTGTTCACAGAGTAGCCTTTTTCATGTTCTTCCTGGGATTACGTTGCAATGTTTATGAACAAAAGAAAAATTTCTGGAGGTATAGCTCAGCAGAGAATGTGTGGTTGGCATGCATGAGGCTCTGGGTTCAATTCCAGCACATTAAAGAAGGAAAGAAACTAGAACTTTCTGAATCTAACATTCTTTAAGGAATGAAACTAGAATGCCACAAGAAGGATTACTAAAGCACACTAGTCAGTGAGTAACTGGCAAAAATTTATTTTAAAAGTCAAAATGGAATTTCTTTTTGTACAAGTATCTAAAACCAAGTCTTTTGGTAGTGATCTGACAGTATATTTACAAATGGAGCAATAAGCAGCAAACTTTCTTTATGAGGAGTCTATTCTTCACAATTCCAAGTTAGGAAGTTGAGCATGGTATAGCACACACCTTTAATCCCAGCATTCAGGAAGCAGAAGCAAGTAGATCCCTGTGGATTTCAAGGCTAGCCTTGATCTACAGAGCTACATAATACCTGTCTCAAAATACAAACGAACAAAATCCAAGGTAGGTACAAAAGCTAGGAGAGACTAACTTATCCTTGTTTACTCAGCTTAAGAAACAACCAGGCTTGAAGCCAGTTTTATTCTACTGTTTATAAATATATACAAGAAAAATTATTTTATTTGTATAAGTCATTCATATCAGGGAGAACTCTTATTTCTTCAGTTGGAGTTAATACTCTCTAATATAATTAATTAGTAGAGAAAACAGTGATTTTAAAAAAACAAAATTTACAGGAGTGACTAAAAGATTCGGAGTTTCAATGTCAAATGTTCTAATCTAAATTCACTCCACTGCACTTGTTCCATGTATTATTTATAAAATATCTACTCAAAGTCTGTCCTTTAATGACATAATTCAACTTAAGAACAAAAGGCAATCTTATAAACTACAGGACAGTATCTGTTAGGATTCTTTGTCTCTGTCATGCTATACCTGAAAAAAAAAGAAAAGTAGTATTTCCTCAAATAATTCTTACATTTACCTTGAATTTTTACAACTGAGCTTCAGCATGTCTACTCTAATTTTATTTCACAGATGATACAAATACTGATCATACCTTATGTGGAAGAATTATCAAACGGGAAATAAGATGATTAAAATGGTTTGAATTCTATAAGAAAACTTGTCCATACTTTTAAATCATGTGTGACTAGAAGAAAGCTACTACATTTCAAATTATTGTAATATAAAAGTAAACAAGACATGATAGTGCATGCCTGAGTACCAGCTGCTTGAGTCTAAAGCTGAATTGCTGTAGCCTAGGTGGTGTTGGAGGTGCTTCTTCATTTGTATTGCTTTCATTGGTTGAATAAAGAAAACTGCCTTGGCCTTTTGATAGGGCAGAAATCAGGTAGGCAGAATAGACAGGATGGAATGCTGGGAGGAAGGGAAGTGTAGTAGACGCCATGATTCTCCTGGCCAAGATGGACGCTGCTTAGACTCATGCCGGTAAGCCACAGTCAAAGGGCGATGCACATTAATGGAAATGGGTTAATCAAGATGTGAGAGTTAGCCAATAAGAGGCTAGAACTAATGGGCCAGGCAGTAATTAAATGAATATAGTTTCTGTGTAATTATTTCGGGACTTAAGACAGGCGGCGGGACAAAAGGCAGGCTCACTCCTCCTCCTCCTCCTCCTCCTCCTCCTCCTCCTCGTGCAACAGTTTGGTGCCCAACGTGGGGCTCAAACCCATGACCCTGAGATTAAGAGTCTCAAGCTCTACCGACTGAGAAGCCTTTCTTTTTTTGTTTAAACAGAAAAAGGGGAAATGGTGTAGGAGGTCCTTCTGTATTTCTGTTGCTTTCATTGGTTAAATAAAGAGACTGCCGTGGCCTTTTGATAGGGCAGCCCTTAGATGGGCATAGTAGACAGATCAGAATGCTGGGGGAGAGAAGGCAGTGTGGCAGACAACATGCTTCTCCGGCCCAAGATGGACACTGGTTAGACTCGTGCCGATAAGCCACATCCTTGTGGTGAATACAGATTATTAGAAATGGGCAGAATCAAGATGTAAGAGTTGGCCAAGAAGCCGGGCGGTGGTGGCGCACGCCTTTAATCTCAGCACTTGGGAGGCAGAGGCAGGAGGATCTCTGTGAGTTCGAGGCCAGCCTGGTCTACAAGAGCTTGTTCCAGGACAGGCTCCAAAGCCACAGAGAAACCCTGTCTCGAAAAACCAAAAAAAAAAAAAGAGTTGGCCAAGAAGAGGCTAGAACTAATGGGCCAGGCAGAATTTAAATGAATACAGTTTCTGTATAATTGTTTCAGCGGCCAGGATCCAGGCTGGACAGAACAAAGGACGCAGCCCGTGCGCCTCTTAATACACTAGGAGCTGGAGACCAACCTCGGACACACTGAGTGATACTCATCTTACAACAAAACAACATCAATAAAAGATCCAAAATAGGCCTCTAGTATTTAAGGTCCTTGTTTATAAAACAGGAATATAAAAATCAGAGTTTCTGAGAAGAATATGACATAATGAATGTAAAGAATTTCAAAGAAATAGTTATACATATTTGGTAATCAATACATATAGTACAGGGTGTACATCCTTAATTTAAAAAAAATCTTACATTTAAAAATGCTATGAAATATACTCAAGATTTCAAATTTTCCATTAGGGACCCTCAATCTGTAAACATTACAAAATCTGAAAGTATTCAAAATCTTAAAAGATTTCTGGTGGTCCCAAGCATTTCAGGTTAAGAGGCTAACTACAAGCACTACTCTTCTTACTCTATCAGGAAACAATGTATGGAGAGACAAATACTCATTCTCACATAAAAAGATTCTTCTACAACCTTGAAAATAAGGTCATTATGTCATGTTTTCTAATTTGCTTCACAATTAAAGACTCTTCTCAACACAAGAAAGCCAACTAAACAAAAGCATTGTCCTACTTTTCTCCTATACCCAAGGTCTTATTAGAATTACTTCACAATGCTGTAGTTATTAACTAGCACAACAAATTACAACATTTTATTGCAAAACGCAAGCAATGCACAAAATGAGCTTGCTTTACTGAAACATTACTGTTTTGTATTTCCTTACAATGATAAAATTTTAAACTTAACAAGAGGCAGTAAACTATAATATAAAGAGCCATCTTCCCTGGTAGCATTTCCTTGGTATTGTTTTCTTCAGCTTAGCTTATTTAATTTAGTGGGGCAATATTTCTAATCTAAAAAGATGTATTGATATGTAATAAATAGTATGTCCTTTTAAATATACAACCTTCGCTAAATGCATCTGATCTGTTCTAAGTAACAATAAAAATAAGTAGAAACAAATAGAATAAAAACCTTGTAATTAGCCTAATTCAAACAATGGTTTATACCTGTGTGTCTTTTGCTGTGTCTGGAACATAATGGTCCTCTATAAAGAGCTGATGAACAAATCAGAGAACCTAAGATGAAACTGCAGTTCTAGCCTCACAAATCAAATGAACTATCAACCTACACAGCAAGAGTTACAAAAATTATCACACGGCATACCTAGAATTGCATCTCTGTAAAAATACTCCTGTTCAGGGTAAAACATGTAATCACATATGAAATGCAATGAAAGACTTCTAGCTTCATTCTAAAGAAAAGATCTCAGCAATTCATTTACATGTCATCATGAGACTATAAAATGGAAACTATTTCACATTCTCCATTAATATAAAAGTTTCAGCCTGATAATTCATATTGCTGAAAATAATCAAATGATAATAAAAATTGCAATTTCACCAGGCGGTGGTGGCGCATGCCTTTAGTTCCAGACAGAGGCAGAGGCAGGTGGATCTCTGTGAGTTCGAGACCAATCTGGTCCACAGAGTGAGGTCCAAGACAGCCAGGACTGTTTCACAGAGAAACCCTGTCATGAAAAACCAAAATAAAATAAAATAAAAATGCAACTTCATTACAGTCAAATTATTATCTCTAAAATAATAAAGAACAAAAATTTGGTATGATGTCTTCTGTGGGTAATCCTAACACTCAGGAAGGTGAGGCAGGGCTATTGCAAGTTCCAGGCCAGTAAGGGCTATAGAGAAAGACATTGTTTCAATCACACACACACACACACACACACACACACACACACGCTGGAGTGTAATGGTAATGTGAACAATGGGGAGGCCAAGGCAAGAGAACCATGGATCTGAGGCCAGTTTGCACTACACAGAGTTCAAAACCTGTTTAGACTACATAAGGAGACTTTTGTTTTGAAAATCAAAGGGCTAGAGACATATAGCTCAATGGGAGACCATCTGCCTAGCATGTGCAAAGCTCTGGATTCAATCAACAGTACCACAGAAAAGAGAGACAGAGACAGACAGAAAGATAAACAGACAGAGGGCGAAAGGAAGGGAAAGAGAGAAAAGTCAATGTAGTAAGAAATCATCTTATAGCATAGGTATAAAAGGGGAACAGTGAATTTCAACACAATCCATACAATTACTCCAAATTTTCATGTGTAAGTTAAAAAACCCTAATATCACCAACTGGCAAGTCAGACAAATGCAAAATACATGGAAATTAAATAGTAGCCAAAAAAGAATAATATAAAAGGAAATACCATGAGATGTCTGTGAAATCTGAGGTCCAAGAAAGAATAAATGTCTTCACAAAACCTGCTATCCAGAATAGACCTAGAAACCAAGTGAACATAAAGTATTGAGCTAATGTTATATGGTATATGTTCTAGGTACTTCTGATTGAAATGGTACCCTCAAATAAGGAAAACAGCAAAGTTTACAAGAACAAATTCATTCTTTTATTTTTAAATACAAATGAATATAAACACAAGCAAAGGTAATAATTAAATACCAAATAAAACTGAAAAGAAACTGGGAAATCAAATACTAAAAATAAAAATAGAAGAGTAAGAAAACACACACACACTGCCTAATAGAAAAACTGACAGAACCAAGAGAGGCTACTTTTAAGATCATGGCAAAGGGAAAAGGGCTGAGGCCAGAGCTTAACAGAGTGCTTGCCTAGCAGGAAGGCAATCCTAGGTTTGATCACATAAACCAGGACGGGTGGTGGATGCCTGTGTTCCAATCTCAGAAGGGTCATAAATTTAAGGTTGTCCTTGACTACATAGTGAGTTCAAGACTAGCCTGGTAGACATAAGATCCTGTCCTGGGGACTGGAGAGAGACAAGGGTAAAATTGAAACTGCATGGTCTATATGTCATAGCTTCCAAGTATAAAAAGAAAACATTAAACTGGACATTTTTAGCAATATAAAGGAATGAAGTATTGAAACATGTAGCATTGAGGGCTGTAGAGAGGTCACAGTGGTTAAGATTTGCTCTTTCTGGGGTCCTAACTTCAGGTCCCACATTCACTCACAAGTGCCTATAATGCTAGTACCAGAGAATACAAAAGGCACCAACACATGTGGCACAAAAACTCACACAAACCACATGAGAAAGAGACAGAGAGGCAGACAGGCAGGCAGAAAGTCAGAAACATAAATAAGAAGAAATCTTTAAAAAATAACATTGTGGTCTTTGTTTTTTGGGGGTGTGGTCAATATAGGTAGTAAGTTCCTTACTAATAAGATCTTATACAGAAATCTTAAGCATAAATAATACTTTGATTCTAAATTAAAAAATAGTTTTAATCTCCTATACTTTTTCCAGTGTTTGTCAGTATCAATCTGAAGGGCTCTATTAATATGAATTCCATTAATCAAACAAAAACCTAGAAGACTAAGGCTGCTTTTAAAATCATGTCAAGGGCAAAGAGCTAGGGCTGGGGTTGTATGTAGCTTAACAGAGTGTAGCACAAAGGGGATCCTAGGTTTGCTCCCTAGCGTTACATGAAACGGCGGTAGTGGTGCACATCTGTAATCCCAGTACCTAGGATTTGGCTATAAAGAAACACTAATGTCTGTTGATGGGGATATTAAGCATTTGTGCCTCATTTTCTTATCTCTACGGCTGAAAAGGGTGATAGGAGAATGTCCAAATCTGCACATTCTCCAAACTATTAGTTAAAATACAAGAGATTAGCAGATGACTTGGAGTAGCACTTGCTCATCCTGCAGATGACCGAAGTTCAATTCCTAGAACCCATTCAGATAGCTCTGCAAGAAAAGCCCTCTTCTCACCTCAACAGGCAACACACACACACACACATATGTACGTATGTATATGTATGTATGTATATTACATAGCTCACAGTCAAGTTCCTAATCTTGATAATCTATCAGGTTACAGTTCCTTTGGGTATATAAGGGTTCATTCTTTCTTTTCTTTTTTCTTCCTTTTTTTTTTGCATCATTGCATACCCAGATCATTCTGCAAATTTTCTAAAGTAATTCTCCTTTATATTTGTTTTTCTTTCCCACTATATTAAAACACTACTAAACTTTCAGGAACCTTTAAGCTTTCTCCACTTTCAAACTTAAAAATCTGTGCCGCAAAACTATTGGGGGATATATAGGAGACTCAACTTCCTGAGGGCAGTATTTTGGTCATACACACACACACACAAAAAAAAAAAAACCCTGACAATATTGTTTCAGAAGACTATTCTAGTTATAAAACCTGTTTCACACAATCTTTTCAACTTTTTAGGCATCTCAAAGAATATACTACTTATATTTTTTAATGACCAGTTTAGATTTTGTCACATTATTTTGAAACATCTACGAGATAGATAGTTTTCACAATTAGATCATTAACTTCACCCCATACAAAAAAAAAAAAAAAAAGATATTTATGCATTTGCCCTCAAAGCCTGGAATTTGGTGGCTAAGACACCCACTTAAGTTAACCAAACCACATCTTCCTTCTCTCACACTTGTAAACATTTGGTGAATATGAAGGCTCAGTCCTCTCTATTATTAATCTCAGTCATGAATTCAACAACCATTCATTTTGTTTGATTTTCTATCCTCAATCTTCTATAAAATATACTCTATTGAAATGTCATCATTTCAAAAATCAAACCTTCAAATACAACTTTCTTTTTACACACACTTTCTTCATTCATTAATTTATTAATTCATTTATTTGGTTTTTTCTGCATACTAGAAAACACTCTACATCCTCAGAAAAAAAAAATCCTGCCTTTGTAAGATCTGCACATGTAGTTTATGTATATATTTGCATATTTATTTATTTAGTTTGTGTATACATGCGTTTGTGCTCAAGTGCATAAACACATGTGTGTACCAGACCACTTTGCTTTTTTTTTGGTTGTTTTGTTATACTAAAAAGTGGAGCCATCAGTTTGACATGTCAATTATTTGGTTCTGGAGGTACAGTCAAGTACCTCTGAACATTGCTCCTCCACTCCCCCCAAAAAAGCAATTTTATGATGTAAAGTGGAGAACAGCAATTAAGCCACATACAATGACAATTATGTATGAAGATGTAATAAGACCCATGATTTTGTTCTCTAAAAAAAAACATAGTAAAAAAAGCAAATATTTGGAGCTCTATTATAGCCTCCCCTCCACACATTATAAATACCTTCCTTGCCACCACCCTCTTATCCAAGCACAGCAAGTAACAAGGAGCAAGACAAAGAATGGAACCTCTAGGACACCTTGCTACCTTCTGTGAGATTCACTAGATTTCAAATAAATCCTGAGATTTCCCTATATAACCTTATAACAAATCCTTTCCTTAAGCTGTCTCTGGTCGATATCTGTTCCCTGCAGCAAAATCAAGCCTAAAATAGTAGACTCATGAGAGGTAGGAACAAACTGTGAGCTCCCTCAAGGTGAAGATGAGCTTACCTATCTCTGTACCCTTAGTGCCAGGGAAAGAGGGGCTATTCAAATTCATTATTCAAATTATTAGGTGGAGGCTTAACAACACAGGCTGTCAATCAACCAATCAAGAAGCTTTGTTCTAAAAGAAGCAGCAGAGAATAGTTCCAAATGAGCATTAATATATTTTTATTTGACCAGTCTCAACCCCCTGTCAATTCATGACTGCTAAAGCATAATTCCAATCATTGAAATTAGTAATATTAAGACCCTTCAAATCTTGTATCACTTCAGATGCCTGTGTAAACTCACAAGAAAGTTATATTTATTAGTGTGTGAAACAGAAAACAAAACTATTAGAAGAGGGGGGTATCTTCCTTATATCCATTCTCCTTTTCTGTAAGCCTCCTGGGGGGGAATTCAAATCTATATCAGAATACTCTGCGCACACACACGCACGTGCACACACACACACACACACACACACACACACACACAAGACTATTCATTTTTGGGGGTGTGTCTCAAAAAAAACCCATTATCTTACAGAGTTATTAAGATAGATGGTTCTACAGGTAAACAATGTACAAGCTTAAGGCCTGAGAGAATCAACTACTTAAGTTGTCCTCTAACCTCCAGAATATGCTAAGGCAGACACATGCCCTCACCCATATAAACTGTGCACGTGTGCGCATACACACACTCAAATAAACTTTACAAAATTACCTTACACACAAATTTAAAAAATAAAATGTAGGGCTGGAGAGATGGCTCAGAGGTTAAGAGCACTGACTGCTCTTCCAGAGGTCCTGAGTTCAATTCCCAGCAACCACATGGTGGCTACAACCATCTGTAATGAGATCTGGTGCCCTCTTCTGGCCTGCAGGCATACATGGAGGCAGAACACTGTGTACATAATAAATAAATAAATCTTTTAAAAAAAATAAAATGTAAAAATTATCTTCAAATGCCATAAATGGCAGCAAACTAAATCCCACTGTCATATCTTAGCTTTCTGTCTCCGGCTTGGCTCAGACCTTAAGTACCACAACCAAGCTGGCACTGATACAATATTATTTCTCAATAATAAACTTCAGGGATGAAAGTGCTCCTTCTTTTGGATCAACTCTACATTAAGCAACTTAAGAGTTACTAGAAATTGCTTTCCTTCCCCAGTTGTAAAAATACAAGAGAAATGAGGGAGATTTTGTTTCTATAGTGGGGGCAGGGAGCAGGACTAGGGATTGAGAACTTCATACATGGGAGACAATGAGCTGCAGCCCTAGCCCTCTTTGATTTTTCTTAATTAACTCTTTAAATTTAAATCCAACGTATGTTTCATTACGTTTTCATACATGTGTTCATCATACTTTCTTCTAACTAATCCCACTCTTCCCCTGCCCTTTTTCTGTCCCTCTCTGGCTGCTTCTTTCCCCTTAAATAGTCTCCCCTGTTTCCATATCACATGTATTCTATTACCCTTCCGCCACTCTGCTGCTTCTCATTTTCTTACACTCAGATTTCAGAATTCACTTTTAAGAACTAAAAAAGCAATATTTTAAAATTTTTGAATAAGTAGCTGTTTATTTACAAATTAAATCAATGTATTACAAGTCATTGTCTACAAATTAGAAGACTCTTGGGTCTGGGGATGCAGCCTAGTGAACACAGGGCTTGTTTCCAATGTGTAAAACCCTGCTTGCAACCCCTAACACCAGGTCTGGTGGTACACAGCTGTAATCCCAGGATTTAGTAGAGACAGATGATCACAAGTTTAAGGTCATCCTAGGCTACATAGGCAAGTTCAGGCCAGTCTGGGATACATGGGGCACTGCCTCAAAAATAAGACCCTAAACACTTTAAATAATGAAATGAGATTTCCAAAAACGCTGTAAAATGAAAATGGCTTTCTTAAACTGTCTACAATAAATTGATCAAGAGAGAAAAACAACTGATTTTGTATCAAATAAATTTTAACAAGGATTTTTCTGATTCTAATTTAAGGAGCACTGTAGTCACTAAACATTAGTAAAAGAAACTTTTCATATGCTTAAAGGTACAAATAAGATCTACTTAATCTGGGTCACCACAATTTGATTTTTGTCTAAAGATTTATTTATTTATGTATTTTATGTATATGGTACTTTGCCTGCATATACATCTGCACACCAGAAGATGGCATCAGACAGTTGTGAGCTGCTATTTGGGTGCTGGAATTGAACTCAGGACCTTTGGGAGAGCAATGAGTGCTCTTAGCCACTAAACCATTTCTCCACCCCATTTAATTTTTAGTTTAGCACTTAGTCTAGATGTTTACAATAATGAACTATTTCTTTGCCTCATAATATGTCCTCTATAACATACTTATAACTTAATAGCAATAGGTCAATCTTTGGTTAATACTGTCTACTTCTAACAGTACGAAACAATTTCACTCAAAAAATACTGCTCTTTTATATTAAATAAATATTTAATTAATACAAAACAATCAGTTTAGCATTAAGGAAATAAGGCTCCTTCCGATATTTCTTCATGACAAAACAGACAATAAATCTGAGTCACTTGGGTTCTTGAACGCAGCCCAAAGCTAATAATATCACATAGCCATGTTTGAAGTAGATAAATCTTTCCTATTATTCGGGAAGTAACTAAAAAAATGTATCTTGCTATAAAGTAACAATAATTCTCATGGAATACATGTATTTAACATTTGCTCCAAGACATAATAGAAACTGTCTCTGGTTAACCCATTTTTAAGTACATGTTCACTTAAACTAAAGCTTTACATTTAACAAATAAATGATCACCTACCATCTGCTAAGAATTAGTTTTTTAGAAATAAAAGCTATTATACTTTATTAAAATATGTTTTAAAAATACTATACTGTCTTTTCAGACAACTGCATATTCTGATAACTTCAAATTCCATTGCTATTTAAATATAGAAATTTAAGAAGGTAAAACATAGCAAATGCTTTACATAAATGCAAATATACATAACTCCTTCATAACTAAGTGAAATTAAGCATTTTTACATTTAAACACTACCACAGTAGTACACATCTATTTTTCAGTAACAATTTCTAAAAACGCTTTTCTTTTCCTTTCTTTCTTCTTCTTCTTTTTTTTTTTTTTTTTTTTTTTTTTTTTTTGTCCCTCAAAACAGGGTTTCTCTGGGTAACAGTCCTAGCTATCCTGGAACTTTCTTTTTAGACCACACTGGCCTTGAACTCACAGAGATTCACCTGCCTTGCAAGTGCTGGAACTAAAGGTGTGTGCCACCAATGCCCTGGCCAGAATTTTCTAATACACCTTTAAAAATAAAATTACAGGTTTAAGAGATTAATACACAAAAATGAGTACATTGTTCTTATAAATTAAGATGCTAATTTAAGAAGTAATGGCTGCCCTCACTAATAAGGTATACAGTGAAACTTCTCTAGCGGGAAGAAGTGCAGACAAGCTAGAACCATACATAGGAGCATTACTGCCAGCCATAACCACCATTCACAGCCATCACCTCACTATGACACTAGAGCTGAAGGAAAAGGAAATGGGCAAAATGATACTTTATAATGACAACAAAAACCAAGTATGATCAAAATGCAGTCGCTAAAAATAACTTTTTTTAAAAAGTAACTTTATTCTATTACAGGTTTCCTACAAATCCACTTAAACAGATAAATATGTAATTGCCCAAACTCAGCTATCATAGAAACAAAGACTTAGTTTCCTCCCAAGAGATCAAATGTTTCAGAATTCTCTGGGAACAGAAATTAAACACAACCTGCTAATAAATTCACCTCCCCCATCCTAACTTGTACAGCAGCTATGTTGTTTATATACTGAAAATAAGGTACAACAAACACTTAAAATTATTCCCTCCTTTACAGGAGTTAAAAGAGAAACAAAACCCAAAAGGAAGATTTTCTTATTTCTAACAATGTTTATGTGAAACCAAGTTAGCCAATTACTTGATGTTTAGACCTGACCAACAACAATAACAAGAAAACCATAGTATGTATAGACAGTGTTCTCTCTCATTGTTACATAAATTTATAAAACACTGATTTCATGTACTGGATAGGAAGATCAAACACCAACCATCAAATTAAAAGTACCAACCTTGTTCTAAATCACAAATCTTAACCATGGAGCCCATACACTCTATCTAGGGTCTAGACTCACACAGTCAAGATTATTATGTAAATAAGTGACTCTGGAATCCTGTACAAACTCACCCACTACCCACCAACTTTCATTATATAATATTTCAAAGATTCTAAGTATGTTTCTGTACTCAATCATTGTCAGTCTTCAGGGATGAAACTCACTGGGATGTAAAACTACCTAATCCCATTATTTCCACACTTATTTGCAGGATGTTCCTTATAATCAGCTAGTTCATATATTCACAATATGAATGCTGTTCTAAGGTTCCTATAATGGAGTAAGACTCACAAAGGGATGTGTGCTCTCCAGCCTTTTTAAGTTCTACTGGAGTGAAAGGCACTCATCTTCCAGTCGCTGCACAATCAAAAAGGTCATTAAACCCCACTAATGGCCCAATGATATCTTACTAGTTATACTTAGTTCAACCCAGAAAAAAGACATCCCTCCCACTATGTAAATAAATTGCAATCAACCACACTTTTGAAAGTACAGCTAAATGACACCTGACAGTTAATCTTCTGTCTTGAAGATTTTGGCAATGGCATAAAATGGATTCAAGATCCTATTATAGCAATGGTTTTATTAAGTTCTATTAAAACAGACTAAGTCCACAAACCCATAATAGGCAAATGGGCATGGGAAAGGGAATCAACATCTTATTCTTTTAACTTACATAATGATGATAGTATGCAATAAGACAAATTTAAGAGGCAGTAAAGGATGGAGTGTCACCAAAAATACAAACAACTGAAAATTATTAAAGCTTTAAAAACAAAAGAAAACAGAGACAAGATACAATACTGGGAAGAAAAGCATCCTTATATCCAGTTACGTTAACAGGTTTAGGTCTATTTGTACAGCTCTCTAAAAAATTTACTCTGAAACAAAATATAAAAACCAAAATACACAAAAATTAGTTAAGAGTTGTATGTTTAACTGAAGATAAAAATTCTCAAAAATGTAAAATGCGTTACACTTAGCAAAACATTTTACTTTGACATATTAGGTAAAAATGGGTGATTTAAGGCCAACGTAAGCTATTATCTGTACCTAAATAAATTTTTAATGTTTAAAAGCCCCTTGATGGTGGAATTTCCAAGACAAAGTGTTTTTTATTTTTTTCAAAAGTTGTGTTTTGTTTATTTGCCTCTCAGGAAAAACCAATAAAATTAATCAACTAAAAACAGCACTGCAATTTGCAATAAAATTGACGCATTTTTGTAAACGGTTTGGAGAAGGGGGGCAAGCCCAATCTTTTTCATGTAAACATAATAAGCCTGTAATATGCTGCAGACAAACGCACTGCATGGGGTGTGGAGGACCCGAGCTGATTAGATTACCACAACATCAGCCTTGGGGCCGCCATTTTTAGAATCTGTAAAGGACAAAAGAGGGAAATTACAGTTTTTACTCTCCGTCTCAGAAATTAAAGGGAAAGGGGGTCTGTTTCCCAATTAGGTATTGCTAACTCCAACCTAGAGCTGAATGCACCTTACTTAATTCTCCCCAAGGTCTCCAGAACTCCAAACACCTTATATTATCCACATCTCTAAAGACTGAATAAAATAAGCAACACAGAAATTTACTCTAGGACTAACTCCACTGATTGTTCTTTGACTTTAAATTTGATCATTCTCGAGACAGTCTTCTAAATAGGGCGGATCTAGGCGGAACTAAGGCCAGTGAAGCAAGCACCCGGGATTGTTTTTTCTCTCCCTCCTCCCCGGTTTAGCACAGGGAACCGTTTGTTTCTCATCTCTAACTGCTGCCACTGCGTTGGTGCCAACCTTTCGGTCAAAATAAGCTTTTCTGAAATGAGCCATATTGTGAATTCTAAGGCTTTGGCACAGTAGAGGACGGCAGTAATGCAAGAAGAACGGGGGAGGAGACTGGGAAGGCTGGGGTGACCACCTTAGGGGCGGGTTTACCCTCTCCCGGAGAGGATGAGGAGCTGTCTCTCTCCTACAAAGAGAGATGCCCAGGGAGTTTTTTTTTTTTTAACCCCCTTCCATGTTTAGGAGGACATTATGCCAGAAAGTGACAAGGAATAAAGGCAGGAAGAAGAAAATGAGGCCTAAACGTCTTCTCTCTGCACCCGAAACAAGATGCAGCTAGAAGACAGAGAGAGATGGCAGCTCCCGGGACCTCTCAGACACAAGCCCTAGCAGTCACAAGCCTCCTCCTTCACCCCGGTGGCCTGAGCTCGCTGCCGGGGCGGAGGGCGCCCCCTCCCTAACTCCCACTCTCTCAAGGGGGTTTAACTGCCAGTTTCCCCTTCCACTACCCCAAAACCCGCCATAATGCCCCCACTGCTATGGACAGGCAGGAGAAAGGACAAATCCGATTTCCACAAGCGACGTCCGGCCCCAGCAAAGGCGCCCAAGCCTCAGTGTGAACGCCCGGCTCCCGAGGGACAGCGACCCCTTCCCCGGAGCCCTAAGTGACCCCCACCGCAGACCCCACGACTTCCACGGACACGACAGGCACTGACCTGTGATGGTCACACACCAGACACCCGAACCCTTTGATCGGCTCGACCCCCGACGAGTCACTCCACACCTCGGCGCTCGGACGACCCCCGACGACAGCCACTGCGGACCCGAATCGATTCCACACCCCCTCCCCAGGCAGCAGCGCGCAGTGTCTTCAGTGGGAACCGGGCAGCCGGGCGCTGCGGGCCGCGGCAGGAGTGCTGAGGAGGCGGCGAGGCTGTCCCGAGTGTCTATGCCCCCTCTGCTGCCGCTCCCGAACTCAGGCTCGATCTCCGACTCGGCCCCCTGCGCCCGCTCAGTGTCACTGCTTCTCGCTCTGGGAAAATGGCGGCGACGGCGGCGGCGGCGGCGGCGGCGGCGGCAGCGGCGGCGGCGTCGGCGGCGGCAAGCGCACGGGGCCCGCCCGCCCCGCTCCGCAGGGGCAGGGGGGAGGGGACGAAGCTGCCGGCCGCCATCTTGTTTATGGGCTGCCTCCAGGCGCGGCTTCTCCGCCGGGCCGTGGGGACGTCACGCGGGGGGCCGCGAGCTGGCCAGACGCTCGGTCTTTTTCAGCACCGGTGCATTCAGCCATTCGCCGACGGTGGTCGAGGTCTCGCTAGCTGGCGGGCTTGGCTCTTTCCCAGTTGTCCCTGAGTAGCCCTCAAGTCTGGATGTCGGTGAGCCTGAGGATGCCACTAGGAGGTAGAAGGATGACAGCAGGGACGGGGACGAGCCCCCTCCCATCACTCCCCACCCCCGAGCGGCCCTGGTCCCGGGCGCCCCCTCCCCCTCCCCGGTCTGGCCTGCCAGCGCAGGGCGAACCGGCTCGGGCTGTCACTCGACGCCTACTAGCGGCTGGGGAGGCTCCAGTGCGCAGGCTCCGGGCACCGGATAAAAGCGGAGCTGGCGAGTCCGGCGCGGTCACGATGGAGGAGCAAGAAACGGAAGAGGTCGGGGGGGAGAAGCCGCAGACAAAAAAAAAAAAAAAAAATGCCAGCCTCGTCAGCGCCGCCTCCCTGCCACCGTGTAAGGGGTAAAAGCTGCCGTGGCCGCCGCCGCCGGTGCAGTCGCCGCCGCTGTCTCCTATACTTAGCGCCGGGGAAGAGTTCCCCGCCGCGGGACAGTGTGCTGGGAGGGGAGCGGGAGTTCGGTTGTGTGGCGGTGATTAAACGAGGGGGAGGGCAGAACTAGTTTCTCGAGCGGAAAGGGGGGACCAAGGACTGAAACGGGCTTCCCCACTCAAGAAAAAAAATCACACAGCGATTACGGATCTTGCTTTAGGGGCCTTTTCCCCCGAAATGGCGGTTTCCGTCTTCTTGGCCCCCAGCACGACCTTGGGTGCTCCGTAAGAAGAGTGGGGAGAGGCAGAGCGGTGTCGGCAGCCAATCGGCGCCGGGTGATCTCGGTCGGGCGCGTCGGGATTGGCTGGCGATGACCTCATGCTGCAGCAGCGGGTGGGGCCAGAGTCGTCGGGGGAGTCTGTAGCAAAGGCAGAGAGGGAGAAGTGATGACGGCGATCGTTGTCGTCGCGGCCTCTTTGGAACCCAAGCGGCGGCGAAGGAAGGCGCAAGGCTCTTCCCTGGTCATTTGCTCCTCTCCCTGCGCGAGGTGAGGGCCCCGGCTCGGCCTCTGCGAGACTTTGGGGCGCTAGCGCGGCCGTGGAGGCGCGATTTCTCCTATGACTTTTGTAACTGCGTCAGGGCAAGATGGCGCTGGGTCTCCTTGGGGCGCGGGGGGAGAGGCACGTCCACCGCCGCCGCAACGCATGTGACCGGCTGCATTCCTGTGGGGTTTGGCTGCGACCCAGGCTGGGGCGGGGGAGGGGACGGTGGTGTGGTCGGCGTTGGCTGCCTGAAGAGGAAGAGATGACTGTTTGAAAGCGCTTCCCCTCCCCCACCCAGCAGGACAGCTGCACCTCCCGGGGGAAAGCCCCCGAGGGACACTCCTTTCGGGGTGTGCCAGCTGTTCGTGGAGGAGAAGGTTTGACGCCCTATTTTCTCATATGCCTTTCTCCTTGCTAAATGTACTTACATTATGTAAGGGGGCCGTTCCGTCCTGTGAACCAGCTAGGAAGCCCTGAGGGTCACTGGCTGGATAACGAGGACAGGCTAGAATACTTGGTTATTTCAGGCAAAACACAGAAGTTCCTCAGATCTGAATATAACAATACAGTGTACCCAAAGTTTGGAAGCAAGTGAATAACACCCAGGAACACTGAAGTTTCGTAGAACAGGCAAGCAGTTAAGGACTGTATCTCAGTCTGAATTAAGGGCCCTTTCAAACTTTCTTTTCCTTATATACTTTCTATTCATTACCCTCCCTGCCTGGACCTCCCCTGAGAATGTTGAGTCTCTTATTGATGAGGGTTGCCATTTCAAATATAGGTGTCCTTGGTGAGCGAGAATACAGCTGCTGGTATTTTGTTCTGTATGAAACTAAAAGGTCATTCTCAATGCTTGACGTTGCATTTATGTCGTCCCTTTAAAAAAAAATAAAAGATGGAATTACAATTGCTTCTGGTAAATATTATTCGTTAAATTCTTGAACCTGCGCCTTTAAAGCACATTTGTAATAGCATAAGATGTATTTTAGTGGGATTGAGGGATGAGGGTGAAATTGGGTTTTGGTTTTTAATATCCACTATTTCTAGGATTGCAGGCTCTAAATACCTGGGTATTTTTTTTTTTAAAAAAACGGTGTTTGATGCTAAGAGAAAATGAATGCTTACTGGTCCTAGTAACAACTTTAACCTGAGCCATGGTTATGTTATTTATTTTTAGTTGTAGGGCCTTTTTATAGTTGGAAAATAAGATTTGGTTTGTAGCATTGTTTTGTGGATTTTTAAGTAACAATGCGAGCGAACTAAAACAGTATTTTAAATGTAAATAGTTAGGTATTACGAAGTTTAATAAATACAAAGCTTTTCCCCCTTATCTATTTAAAACGGATATTTTGTATAATTGAATAGCCTTTTTGCTTTGTGTGAGTCCCATTGCTCCTTTACGTCATTTTTCTTGGAAAAAATTAAATATGAAGACACACTAATTTTCAAAGGGCTCTCAAATTTTCTTCTTATTAAGGAAGAGAAGCCATTTTCTAGGCTAATGGAAATGAATCCTTTGTGCTGGCTGCTCCTATTCTTTCCTGTTGTTGCCTCTGTAAAGTTCATAAACTCTTTAATTTTTCTAAAATGGCATTTTCACTCTTGAGTGAAATGTACTCCTGGTTGCACAAGCTTAATTCTAGTTTTGGGAAGGCAGGGAGTGGTAAGAGAGTCCTGAGATTGGAGGCCATGGTTTCCTACACAGTGCATTGGAGGGTCAACTTGGACTGCATGAGACCCTGTCAGCACCTTGTAATTACTTTACATTCGTATAAATTCTCTCATTTGTGACTATTCTCTTTTATTCATTTCTACTATTCTCTTTTATTCATTTCTATTGTAGTTCTAGTTTCAGCGTTGTAGAGATTCATTGTTAAAGCTTCAGGGACTGGAGACTTTCTGAATTGATAATAATCCCAAGCTTGTTTCTTGAATGGAACTTTCTTTTCTAATCTCAAAGAAATTACCAAATTATACCCAACCTTTATTTTTATTTAAATGATTGTCTCTTTCTTACTTGTAATCTTAACTGGGGTGACACATAACAAATTTGCTGATGTGCTAAAATACCATCTCAAAATATACCTGTGCATTTGTTTCACTGTCTGGAATAAACATTCCCACTTCCAGATAACACAGCTTTTTTTATTTTTTAACTTCTCTGCTTCCAATGCTTAGGGCTTTTGTTCATATCAGTGACCAAGCCCACTGACAGATAGTTGATAAGCATTTGGGTAAATATACTGGCTTTCAAACTTCAAAAAACTGTTTTGACCATAGTTTAGATGAGAGGAAAAGATAGTGTGAGGGCAGGGCTGAGAGCAGCTGATGGGACAGAGATAATTCTGCAAAAAGCAGAGAAGAAAAATTACTGTGGTGTGGTCTTTTTTGTGTGTCTGTGTGTGTTTGTCTTCTGGTTTTGTTTTGTATTTTGTTTTTTCTTCCGAGACAGGGTTTCTCTGTGTAGCCCTGGCTGTCCTGGAACTCACTTTGTAGACCAGGCTGGCCTCGAAGTTAGAAATCCATCTACCTGCCTCTGCCTCCCCAGTGCTGGGATTAATGGCGTTTGCCACCACCGCCTGGCTTTTTAAGATGTTCATATTAAATGTAAATGTTTCATTTATAGACTTAGTAGTAGTATATAAAAACATGGATGGGTTTATGACCCCTTGATGTATATGCAAGCTTATCAAGGTATTGTTTACTCAGATATTAGATTCAGTTTACAGTGGCCTTGTTTAATTCTGTTGCTTAAATTATGTCACTGACAGCTTCTAATAGCTATGGGTTTTAGTGAACAGAAGAATGTTGGTGTTCATTATCTGCTCGTAGAACATTGTGGGTATGTCATTTGACATATTTCCCAAAATAAGTGAGACATTCAGAGTGAGAAGGCCTTCCACTTTAACTAAGAACTGGTCTTTATTTGAAATTCCCCTGTATGTTTCACCCATGCCCCTGATATTTAGTGTCCTCTTGAAAATACAAAACGATATAAAAATTTCATATCTGAAAATGGTTGTAACTGAAATCATTTGAGAGACAAATAAGATGTTATGGTTTGACTGGGCAGTGGTGGCACATGCCTTTAATCCCAGCACTTGGAAGGCAGAGGCAGATGGCTCTCTGTGAGTTTGAGGCCAGCCTGGTCTACAGAGCTAGTTCCCAGACAGGCTCCATAGCTACAAAGAAACCCTGTCTCTAAAAACCATAAATAAATAAAGGATGTTATGGTTTGTTGGGCCTGTAATCACAGTGCTTAGGAGGTTGAGTAAGAGGGAGTCACAAGTTCAAGGCCGTTTGAGCTACTTGAGGCTGTTTTTAAAAAGGTTACAGCTAAATATGCAGATGGTCTGTTGAATTTGTCTTTAGAATTTGATATTACCTGCCTGTTCCTGAATAATATGTTTTAATAGTGACAATACTCAACTCCATATTTACAGATAGGGCTCTGAAGATTCTAAATAGTTACTGAGTGGTAGATAACTTGAATCTAGTTGTTTGTGTTTTGTTATAAAATTGTAACCCAGCAGAGAGGTGGTAGCAGGAGGATCGAGGGGTTCGAGGCTAGACTGGGCTACGAGACCTATAGTTATCTGAAATTTTTAGGTGAGCTAATGTCTGAATCTAAATACGTGTTAACCATATATGTAGTTACAAAGAGAGGGGGAACCAGGCAGTGGTGGCACACTCCTTTAATCCCAGCAAAGGCAGATCTCTCTTGAGTTTGAGGCTAGCCTGGTCTAAAAAGTAAGTTCCAGGACAGCCAGAGCTACACAGAAACCTGTCTCAAAAAACATACATACATACATACATACATACATAAATAAATAAATAAAATAAATAGACAGAGGGGGATTCCTTGAATATCCAGTATAAAATTATAAACTGAATTCTGAAATAGCAGCTAGTGAGGAACATTTGTTGGAAGTCTTTTGTTTCCTTGGAGAAATGAACAGTACTTCAAATAAAATTTCTAATGTACTAAGTTTGAGTATTTGTCCTATTAGAGATTATGGTTAGGTTGTTTCTGATTATTCTTGTTTTGTTTTTGTTTTTTTTCGAGACAGGGTTTCTCTGTAGCTTTGGAGCCTTTCCTGCAGCTAGCACTTGTAGACCAGGCTGGCCTCGAACTCACAGAGATCCGCCTGCCTCTGCCTCCCGAGTGCTGGGAGTAAAGGCGTGTGCACCACCGCCTGGCTGTTTCTGATTTTGTATTTCTTGGCATTTTCCTTGCATCATGTTGCTATAAATGTTACATTATGCAGTTTATGTATTTTATATAACTTAAAATTTTTGAGTTTTTTTTACTCAAAATCCTTCATGTATGTTTATGTGTTTGTGCACACAGAGGAGCCATAAATATGTACAGAGGTCAACAGCATCTACTTGTTTAATTTTTGAGACAGCTTACTCCCTTAGAACAGTTGGGCTGGACTGGCTGACCTCCAAGCCCCAAGGATCTTCCTGTCTCTGTCCAACACCCCCATATACCCTGGTTCTGAGGATCAAATTCAGGTATTTTTATAAGTTGGCAATACCTTACCAACTTCTGTCTCTATCCCCAATAACTTTTATGTATAGCAGTTTTTATATAATAAACTGAGTTGAATATAACCTATAGTAAATGTTGTTTTGTACAAGTTAACCCAAATTGTTTAATGTTTATAGGAATTTTTTAAAAAATATTTATTTATTATGTATACAATATTCTCTCTGTGTGTATGTCTGCAGGCCAGAAGAGGGAACCAGACCTCATTACAGATGGTTGTGAGCCACCATGTGGTTGCTGGGAATTGAACTCAGGACCTTTGAAAGAGCAGGCAATACTCTTAACCGCTGAGCCATCTCTCCAGCCCCTGTTGATAGGAATTTATTCCTAGAGATTGTGATTTTAATACTTGTCGTTCTTGAGATTTTATTTTAAAGTTGTCTTTCCCAAGTATATCAGTATTAGTGTCAAAACTATCTTCTGCTTTTCTTCCTCTCTATTGTTTCTCTATTCCTGAGGAAAATGGGCATTGTGGCCCTGATTTCAACCATCATATAGCCAAATTCCCACCTTTACATCTTGATTTAAAGCTAAGTAATTAGATCTTCGAACCTTCCTATCTAAATATTTGTCATTTCCTTCCATTCTTTATTTTGTGTGTTTTTGTGCCATTTGCATTTCCTTATGAATTGTTTGCTATGTTGCTAACAACAAAGTTAAAGGAATGATCACTGGTTAATGAGTCTAATAATTTGAAGAAAGAACATGTAATGAGACATTGGGGTTGTTTGTTTTTTCTAGGTGGGTCATCCAGGTTATTAATGGTGGTTTAGTGAGTAGTCTTAATTCTTTTGTTTTACAGGCCAGAACTTAGCAACTAATGTCCTAGACAAAGTTTATAAACCTCTCCATTTACATTTAAAAAGTTTTCTTTATAAACCATTTATACCCCTCTGTCATACATCCTCTTACATATAATGCTCAATGTCAAACTCCTGCTGTATTTCTGACAAGCTTTACTGTTGTTGAATCAAGAAAAAACCTGTTTTTCAAGGTTAGCATTATCTTTATTAAATTTTCTCATGAAAGGACTGTGCTTAGGTGACAGCTCACACCAGAGAAAACCTTGAAACATCAAATTAGTTTGTTGGATTTTTTTGTTTTTATTTTTCATTCTGTAACTGAAATTAGAAAACGGTATCAAACATTACTAATGTCTGATTTATATAGTAACAGTAACATGGTAGGTGTCTTGGTATCTGATCACACCTATCTAGTAGGTGCTCTGTTAATGTTGCTTTGTTTCTCTGCACCCACTTTGGCTGTTGGAAGAGCAAATGAAGTAAAAAGAATTAAAGAAATCCTTTTATTTTGCCCTGCTGAGGCTCAGATCCAAGGTCATCTAAGTGCAAGTGCTCTACCACCAAACTACATCTTCACCTCACTTTTGTTGTGTGATATTTTGATTGTATTCTGACAAAGGTTGGTTTGAATCAGAGGGCAGAGCTAACCACTAACTGGCCAGAATTAACCATAGTGAATTTGGAGGACTGAGGAAGTAGTAAGGCAGGGCTTAAAGAGAATCTCTTCCAGGGATGGAAGAGGTAAGAGGTCACTGGTGGCTTCTGTATAGCTTCTCTTATCATTTAGGTTTTTACCCCAATATCTTGACTCCTCATTTTTTATTGGTAATAAATAATTAGTTAAATGCTTCATACTTTGGGGATTTCAATAGTGAAAAGACAGAAACTGACTTCTTTTGCATAGTTTCTAGTAGGAAAATGGCTGACTAGAATCTCAGTCAGGTAATGAGTAAAAAGCCAGGCTTGAACATCAAAAAAGCAAAATGCTGTTCTAATCCACATAGAAAACAGGACTGCCTGTAAAATTTATAGTGTGCTGGGTTATAGATTTTATTCATTGCTAATCGCCACCCCACCCCCAAGACTGGGAGGAATTAAGGTTAGGAATAGTGAGAAGTACTGATTTCCTACTGCCTTTTTCCTGAGAGTATACGTAAAAAGGGATTCAAAATAAACATGTGCCTAGATTGGTGGGTGGTGGGTGGGTATATTCCTACCTCCCTGGAGGCTAAGACAAGAGGATGGAGTTACAGGCCAGTCTGAATCCATATACATGAGTTCTGGCATTTTAAATTCCATCCTGAGAATCCGTTTAACAAGTATATATTTAGCAAAAGCCAGAACTTAACCATAAACTTTGCTCTATCAACTGATTTTCTTACTGATCTTATTATTCATCCTATTCTCTTACTGAAGGGTGTTGGGCAAGATAGCTCAGAGGTAAAGGTTATTTTCTTATGACCTGAGTGCTGGGATCAAAAGGCATGTACCACACCTGGGAAGAAAGATAACAACAGCTGATGTTTTAGAGCTCAATAATTATCATCATACCAGCAGGCTTACTAAAGTTGAGGCTCTGGAACTTTTAGCTTACTGTGCAGGCCAAATACAAGTTTTGGTTGAGTGGAGGTCTCATGTAGGCAGGATAAGTGCTAGGATCATAGCACTCCATTGTCATGTTCAGCCCTCTTTCTTCCATCCCTCATCTATATCTTCCTTTTCCTTGTTTATTTTTAGATAGTTTTGACATTGTGAGGGTATACTTTGATTGTAAACATTGCAGCTTTTCTGGAAAAACTGATCTTGTTTGTTTTGATAATTGGTAGTTATGGAAAGTATTGTGGATTAGAGAATTTTTTTAGCTGCTTGAGGGGAAAGTGCTTATATAACTACTGGGTACTTTATTAATCATAGTACACAGTATTTGTCAAGTTATATAATTGTCTTATTCATTAGTAGTAATTATGAATACTTGGTAGCTTCTTGACAAGTTAGATTTGTTTCTTCTGAATCAAGGGCCCTTTGACTAGGAGTCTTTCTACTACATGTAGGAATACATGATTAAGTCTTCTCATTCATAGGCTCTTTGGATATAGACACTATGTTCAAGATTGCTTTTATTGTTGATAAAACACTAACCAAAACAACTGAGTGGTGGAAAGGGTTTATTTCAGCTTACAATTAGCAGTCATAGTCTATCATCGAGGGAAGTCAGGATAGGAACTTTAAGCAGAATTAAGGAACAATGATGTTTGCTGCTCTCAGGCGCGTGCTTAACTTTCTTACACCTTGGAGGACCACCTGCCCAAGGAATGGTGCTGGGCTATCCTATAGGGATTAAGAAAATGAGTCTCTCTTTTGGGGTGTCTCCAGGCTGTGTTGCCTGTGTTGTGTCAAGCTGATAGTTAAAGCTAGATAGGACACACTACTTCAATAAACAGATAAGTAGAATTAAGTGTTTCATTAAAATGCCTATTAGGGGCTAAGGAGGTGGCTCAGTGGGCAGAGAGCTTGCTGTATGAGCATGAGAGCCTGAGATCAGAGCCCAGTGCCCACCTGAAAAGCTACACCTGGCAATGTATGCCTATATTCCCAGCACTAGACGGTAGAAACAGGAGAATCAGGCTCACTGGTCAGCCAGTCATTGAACTCTAGGCTCAGTGAGCCCTTATCTCAACAAATAAAGGAGAGAGTGAGGGAGGTAGACACCTCTCGACCTCTCACCTCTAAAAGAGCATGACACACCACACAAGGTGTAAAGACCAGTGCAAAGATATTCTTCCGTTTCTTTCTGGTGGAGTGCTGCTGTGTTTCTTTTCCAACTTAAGAAGATTGGAGATTTTGTAACCATTTCTTTTATAATCCATGTTAACTATCTAGGAATGGAATGTTGGTTCTGCGGCATAGTCACTGCGTTTAACATTGAGGGCCTGTTGAATGACGTTTTCTGAAAGTTATTAGGAATGTGGAAGTGCATTCCACTCACCCCAACTTTCAGGAGTCCTGACATTTAATACAAAATTTAGGATTAGCTCTAGTCTAGGAATGTGTGGACATTTTTCATAAACTTTAAAGGGGTTAGGGAGAGGACTTAATGATTAAGAGCACTTTTTATTTTTGCAGAGGACCCGGGTTTGACTTGAAGTACCCACATGGCAATTTACATCTGTAACTCCAATCCCAGTGGATCCGAAGTCCTCTGCTGACCTTCAAGAACACCTGGCATGCATGTGGTATACATATGCACATGTTTTTGGTTTTTTGAAGACGGTTTCTTGGTAGCTTTGAAGCCTATCCTAAAACTCACTCTCTAGACCAGACTGGCCTTGAACTCAGAGAACTGCCTGCCTCTACCTCCCAAGTGCTGGGATTAAAGGCGTGTGTCGCCACCACCTTGCACATATGTACATTTAAGCAAAACATTTATACACATAAATAATAAAATAAATCTTAAAAATAAAATATAAACAAAAAACTTAGAGCTTCAGCACTAATGAATCTCCAATCTTAGTTGGGTGGTAGTGGCACATGACTTTAATACTAGCACTCTGGAGATAGGCAGATCTCTGGTTCCAGGGCAGCCTGGCCCACAGAATTGAGTTCTAGGATAGCCAGGGCTACACAGAGAAACCCTATCTACAAAACACATACATATATTTCAAATACATTTTTATTTGAAATGTTGTATATCTTCAGAAAGATGTATCTACAGATTAAATGTTAGTCTTGCTACATTCAGTATAAATTTAGTAAACAATAGTGGGAGGGTCAGAATTTAGGATTAACCTGAATGTTCATTATTAGTTAATTCCTCTCTCTACCTTTATTTGATAGTACCTTTATATTAAAACAATTATTTTGAACAGTTGCCCCCGGCCCCTAGATTGAACCAGTCTCCTAGATTGATTCTGTCCCTCAAAACATGAATAAAATGAGGAATTGAGCAGGTAGATAGCAAATAATATTTACATTTTTAAATTTTAGCTTCCTTTGTGTATACTTAATAACCAACTAAATTAAATGTGGTTGAAAAACAATGTTAACTTTTTTGAGTTAACGTTTGATTCTTTTAATGTTTTCATAAAATAAATGGTAATTTATATTAGCTACTGGGATTTAATGCTAAATTTTAGATACTATTTGAAATGTTATACGAATTTGTGTTCCTGTCTCAATAAACTTAAGTTTTGGTTTTTCTTTTGTTTGGGGTTTGTTTTTGCTTTATAACCACTGAATTCTTCTTCCCCTAAGGCACGGTGCTTAATGTTTTAATACTTAACTGTGGTAATTGGCCATTTATAAGAACTCGAGATAATTTGAGATTCCAGAAAGCTTTATGGTGAAGACCAAGTTCAATTTAATACCCAACCAGCATCTACTAAGTTCCTATAATCATACATGTGTGCATCAAGTTGACTTGGCTTCTCACTAAGGTGTAGAATAGGAATAAGAAAACTACAGTAAGCACAGACTAGGATTGAGTATTTTTATGGGTTGTTAAAGCAGGAGTTGAGGGATAGAGGGAATGAATATCAGAGATCCATTAGTATAAAGAAATGAGGGGTAACTTTCTCTGGGATATAGAATACAAATGTTCAGAACTGGTTAATGGATAGGTGATAATTTATGTTCCAGCCATTAGATGGAATATTATGCAGTCGTTAAGTTTATTGCTCAGTGGTAGGACCATTGCCTGTCCTGTATGAGACCGGGATTCAGTTCTAGCACCACCAAAAAAAAAAAAAAACAAAACAAAAAAAAAACGGAGATTTTATCATCGTGATTGGGGGGTAGCCACTTCTGATAATCCCAGCACCTGAGAGCTTGCAAGTAGAAAGGTCAGGAGTTCGAGACCAACTTGGGCTAAGTGAGACTCTGTCTCTAAAAAGAAACCCAAACAGTAAGCTTAAAATGTATTATCAATAAAAGATATACTGTCACAGCAACTAGAAAATACAGGTATGCTAGCTTTAGTACATCTCTAGCAGGGTCTCTGTAACCTCATTCCTAGATAGTTGGTACAACAACATTCTCTAGGGTGTTACCAATATCCTTCCTTATTTTTAAGAAAATGGAAGCTAAAATAGGCTTGGTAAATTAGGTAACTGACATTTATATAAAAACAATTTGCTGTCTCACTGAGAACATTTGACCTTTAAAAACAAGACTACAAAGTTAAAGTTTAATGCAATGGGATTACTAATTACTATGAATACTTTGTTACTTGACAGGCTACTACTAAAGTTAAATCGGACATAACAAGCACAGTAAAGATTTTCCTATATGATGGCATAGGCCTCATAAAGGCTTTACTTTTCTGAGGCCTTTTATAAAGTAATTATCAAAGCACATTAGACTTAAAAATTGGCCATAAGTGCATTCCCCACGTGCATCTTCCCTCCTTGGACAGCCTTTGACAGTGATTTTAAAAATTTAAAAGTAGAGACTATGTCAGCCAGACACATGCCGTATTAATCCCATCACACTAAAGGCAGGGGCAGGTGGATCTCTTAAATTCAAAGCCCTCAAGGTCTACATAGTGAGTTCCAGGTCAGCCAGGACTAACACAGTAAGGCCCTGTCTCAGGAAAGTGGGACAAAGGTTTTATGTTTGATCATGGTCCTCAAAAGGAAAATCAGAGCAATGTGTGTTTACTGATTGCTTCACAGGCGAGACTGATGCTTATGTTTAAGTTGTGAAAATAGTACTGGAGGGTTGGCTTAGTGGTAAAGAAGCACACACTTTCAGAGACCTGCACAGTCCACTCCTACACACACAGTCTCACACGGTTGCTTCCACAGATGGTTATGAGAGGGGAAGGAGGAAAGGTTGATTAAAAAGCCTTAGGCAGAATATTTTAGCAGTTGAGGGCAGTATACAAATTTAGCAAGTGTATTTTTATATGTACTCAGAAGAAGCAAATATCTGTTATACCATGTGGTTACAGGCCTAATAGGTGTCACAGTGGGACACTGCCATATGTGAATATCAGTTTTATATTTGGGGATCATCTCACTGGATTTAGCCAGCTAATTTTATTGAAGGTACATAATCTTGTTTTTATTCCAGTCCTCCTTTATCCTGAAAAGCCTTTTCCCCTGACATTAGTGTGTTAACTCAACATAGGCCCCAAGTCAGTATTATTGAAAGTAAGTTTTAAATCAGGGTAGTGGCACACACCGTTAGTCCCAGCATTTGGGAGGTAGAGGAATCTCTGAGTTCAATGCCAGTATGATCTACACTGAGTTCCAAAATGGCCTGAGCTGCAGTGAGAGTCTTGTCTCCAAACCCCCCACCAAATTATTTTTAAATTTTAATCATGAATAAATGGTGAACTTAAATTTATTTTTTAGACTTGGAGTATATTGTGATACAGATTTTCCTGTGAAAAGACCACAATTAGAGGTAGTGCAGTGTATGGTATAAACTAATGAAGAGGAGCATCTTTGCCTTTAGGGGCCCTCTTCTCCGTGCTTTTGAATGAAAAAAAAAAAACCAATGCTTTACAGTAAACTCATTAATTATTAGTAAAGGTCAGAGACTGCCTGCCACTCGTAAAGATTATTTAGGGAGGGGATTCACCCCACCAAATGAATTAGTAGATTAAAAGAATGTGCCTTTTCTACATAGTTCAATTCAGTTGTTGGGCTTTTGAAGTGTTCAGGGCTTTGGTTGTAGCTTTTTGGTAGAGCACTTGCTTGGTATGCTTCAGGTCATGGGTTTGATTTCTGACTTTGTTTTGTTTGGGGAGAAAAGCTATCGCTGTGTAGTCCCTGGCTGCCTCAATCAGAGATCATATGCCTTTGAGTACTAGTTTTAAATGTATTCTCCATCATGCCTGGCATGGGTTTAAAGAGGACTGAGGGAGGGATTAGGGGCTGAGGTGTAGCTCTGGTAACGCACAGGGTTCTATCGCCAGCACCAGAAAAGAAGTTAACCCTATGTAGTGAACCCAGCTGTCACTGAAAAGTCGTCCTAATAGGAAAACAGCTGGGTATGTGGCAGTCTCGGCACTCAAGAAAGGGAGTTGGCGGCTTAGCTTTTACAGAGTGTGCCTTTTAATAAGATCAGTTCCACAGGCCACAGAAAATATGCTTGTATGACCTCAATGTGGGTTGCTCTGCAAAGATAGTCTTAGTAGTTAACTCAGACTGACCACCAACTCACTACTGCCTCAGGGCTTACCACAACACCCAGCACTGCGGGATTTCATAACTAGAAATTCATCTTTATTGATGCTTCTGAAATGTGGATGCCTGCTCAGAATGCTGTTGGTGTGCATTACATAGTGCAGTCCTGTTCTAGCAATCTTTCGTAGTGTGTTGAGATTCTAAGAGAAGGCTAATAAATAATGAAGCTTAGACAGAATGGTGTTCTACACCCTATATGGGTCAAAAGTAATTTAATTTTTAAGGTGAGGCGTGATATGTGTAACCCAGGCTGGCCTCGAAATTACTTTATAGTCAAGAATGACTTTGAACTCCTGATCCTAATATTGGCCTCTCCAGTGCTGAGATTTGGGGCATGTATCACCATACGCAACAGCTATTCTAGCTTTAATGTTATTTTAGCTTTCACCTGGACTGACCCCTTCCCTCAACTGACATATTAGAAACTAGTCCAGTTAAAGTGGCTGAAGAGAAAAAGGTGCAGGGAGGGAATTTTCATTAGTAAGAAATATTGAGGTTCCCATTCTCTTGAATCCGGTTTGACCGACAAGTGAGAAGTTCTGTAGCTAAGTTTTTTTTTTTCCAATACCCTTTGTGGCAAATAGCGCTTTTACGTACACTATAACTGGCGTATTCTAACCGTGAACAAACCCAAAGTCCCCTGTTGCGCCTGCCAGCCGCTTTACTCCTAAGGAAAAACACCTCTTGGCTGAGCAGACTGGGCTTGTGCCACGGAGCAGGGCGTTCCCCAACTCTGCGTCAGGAGGGTTGTCCTTCCGCCCCTGGAAGGGGCGTCACCGGGAGCGGCTGGGGGGTGGGGCGGAGTATTTCCCGGGGACCTTCCCTGCAGCTTCTCCCTCCAAGCGGAGCTGGCAAGCTGCAAGGCCTGGAGCCTTTCTACCTTACAGGAAAGCACTGCAGTGCCCCTCCCGCCTTTCCCCGGTCTCCGGTGCTTTCAGCTCACATTTTGAGCTCTCTGCTGCCGCCGTCTTCCGGAAATGCTGATAGTGGTTAGTCTATTAGTTGTCCTGTGTGCCCAGTGGAAATGACTATTTTTTTTATTTTTTGGTTTTGTTTTGAGGTCATTTAGCCCAACTCTCTGGAGCACTAGGCTTATAGACATACATTATGTCTACTTTGTTTCGTGATGTTCTGTTTAGGGAAGCAGAAGTTGTTGCCGTGCTGTGGGTCTGGCCTGTTACTTGAATGCCCTCTTAACAATTTTTATACAGTTTGAAAAGGCAATTAATCCAAGACAGTCTTTTCTCACTTAAGTTAGACTGATGTATTAAATGAGGTAATACATGCAAAGCCCGTACAATATCAGACATTCAATAGTACTTGACAGTAAACCAAGGAGACCACCAAAAAATGAGGAAGAGGAAAGGCTACAGAGAAACATGCTGTGGCCTCTGACCAGTAGTACAACGCTGTGTATTTTGACAGGTCTTTGATAATGGCTGACCTATCCAAAGCAGTCTTTACTGATTTCTGTTTTCTAAGGATGCTTCTTTTTACATGACTTACTCCTGTTTCTCAGGTTTATACTGAGTGAATATACGGTAGGGTGATGGATAAGTCAAAGTTTGGTATTCCCTTTCATGGTTCTACTTTACAGGAAAGGACGAAGTATTAAAGATGAATTTCAAGTACATTGTAGGTTTTAGTTGGTAGCAGGCTGCACTACCCTTCCCCCACACACACCCATTTATTTTTATGGTGCTGCTTCATTATATAGCTAGCTGGTTTAGCACCAGGTATGGGTTGGGGACAAAAGCAAGAGAGAAGTGTTTTTTTTTTTTAGGTGCACTGATGATATTATAGCAGCTGTCTGTACTTGTGATAACTTATGATGAAGATTTAAACAGTAAAAGAGATTATTGTATACCACCAAAGATAAATGGCCCAAAACTTGTGATTTATCCCTGATTCACTGAGGCTTAATATACTTAGGAACAATTTGAACATTTCTGTTTCAGGCTCTACAGAGGTCTAAAACCCTGGTCCCTTCAGACACTATTCCCAATGGCCCACAAGATACTGAATGATGCAATCAACAACCACAATTCACACAGTAAAAATTTCAGATCCCCACATCAATTAAACTGGAGGTTATTTGTACATTAGGACATTTAGTGGAAAGGTGTATACAAACTTTAAAAGTATAAATACAGTCTGATAGGGATTAAAAGCCCTTGTGTTTAAAGCTGTATTGATGGGGAGGGAGGAAGCCTTGGGGTATAGCTGTACATTTGCATATAATATAGAAGTTGATCTAATAAAGGCTTAAGACATACTTTTTATGTAAGGTCTGTTAGCAGTAAAATTACAAAATAAAACATGTCATGGAGAACTGGCTCAGTAGCACTGCTAGCAGCACTGTGAGAAAAAACATTTAAGAATATTATGTGGAAAGATAATTATCATACATAGGCTAATGAAATAATATTTATAAAGTAATCCTATTTTTACAAAACCCAGTTTATCAGTTCTGTGCTGATACTGTCTTGTAACAATGAAAAATAATAAAATATTTCATAAATCTGGTTACTTGCAAAAAGATGAGTGTTCTGTTTGTTGAGGAAAGAAAAGATGGAACTTTGATAAATCAAAAAATAAAAATATTCAGAAATCTGGAATTCTGGGTAGATGTTTTCTCTAGATTTAATTAGGTGTGAATGTCTATTTGCTTGTTTAAAGTATGCATGTTTTACTTGTCTAAAATAAAATTTAAAAGTTGAAGTGTGTGTATATTTAATTCTTAAAATTTGTTTTCAGGGCTCAGTATCAGAGTATGTGCATTCCCCAGTGCTACACACTAAATAAAGAAACCATGGTGCGAACTTAATTTGAAGTTATTTTCATCCAAGTTGCTTGTGCTTTCTCTTTGCCACTTAACATGCAGAGCAAAGAAAATGTCTAAGTGAAAGGCACCTTGAACAGCATCAGTATGAAGTAGAGACAAATTGTGAATTGCTCAAACATACAGCATGAGGCCTTGTTTTTTGTTTTTGTTTTCTAACTTTGTTGGAGGGATAAGAGCATCATGCTCTTTTGGGGGAAGGCCTTTTTTGACTTGAATCTCTTGCTGATAATATTTCTTGTACCACTATGGTAACTGCATTAGCAAAACAGTTGTCACAGCTTATGTGTTTAGCGCCCTCTAGTGTTCTATTGTTACAAAAGCGTCGTTTATTCTTACTAAGCCTTAGCTAAAAGAAATGTGAATTTGTTTGCCATTTGTTTTACTTTTCATTCCATCCAAAGAGACCCCCTTGTGCTACGCTTCTCAATCGTTATAGTTTTCAGTTTCTTTATCTAACTGAAGTGCCAGGTTGGGTTTGTCTAAGAATTAAATGAGCTGTAACTTATGAGCCTGACCCATTGTAGGGACCTAACTTTGTTTCTTTTTTCTTTTTCTTTTTCTTTTTTTTTTTCCCGAGACGGGGTTTTTCTGTGTAGCTCTGGCCATTCTGGAACTCACTTTGTAAATCAGTCTGGCCTTGAACTCAGATCCACCTGGCTCCGCCTCCTGAGTGCTGGAATTAAAGGAATGTGCCACCACCACCACCCAACAATACTTTTTTAAAAAATATTTTTTTGCAACACTGAAGATCATATCCAAGGTCTTGTGTGTAATAATATTTTCAAGACCCCATTTAACATATAAGTAGATCCAGTCAATGTCATAATCCTGCTAGTTGAGAGAACGGGAACAATAAAAAAATAAATCCTAGATATAATTCTAATTTCTCTAGTACCATCTTTATTAAGCTGTGGGGGGAGTCAGAACAACTTTGTGGAATCTATTCTCTCCTACCTCCTTGTGAATTCTGGGGATCAAACTCAGGTTACCAGGCTTGCAAGGCAAACTTTTTACCTACTGAGCCATGTCACAAGCTGGTTCTTTATTACTGAGACGATTTGTACCATTTCTGCAGTCTGGGAGTGTATTGGTTTTATTTGCATCTGTCACAGTGCCTATAATTGCACATTCTCAGCAACTAAATTTGTCTTTTAATGTTAAAATTGACTGTATAGTAGATCTTAGAAAACAGAAGACAAAGAATGGTAGATAGTAACATAAAATGGAGCTGAGTGGAGTAACAACATGCCTGTGATCCAGCACCCAGGAAACAGACACAGAAGGATCGCAAGTTTGAAGCCTTGCCGGTCTAGACTACAAAGGGAGACCCTATCTCGAAACAATAATAATTACTTGACTATTTGGATTCCACTTTCCGTTTTTCAAGCCAGAGGCTTTTGTAGTCGCTAACTTCTGAGAAGCTGTGAGCAGGATTTGTTAGTTTGTGCGATGCAAAAGCAGCACAATAAACAGGAGCCCAGGTGAGCTCTGATTTACAAATCAACCCTTGGTCACAGGCTACCCATTTTCACCCATGTTCAGCACCGCTAAACTCTAGGATTTATTCTGAAACAGCCCACAAGATACCTTCTCTGTAGTTCTTTTCCTTTATTGACAGCCAAGAACTTTGGTATTTAACACTACGACCTCCTGGTCCCCCAGGAACCGAAGAACCTCAGGAAAAGATTAGCTGCTTACGACTTGTGAGTGCTCAGTCTTGGGCAAAGCTGAGCGTTCCTATGTCTATTATTCCTGTGTACCATGTGTTAGACATGTAACTATTGTCTCAATTTCCCTTCTTTGCCTTTGGATTAATGATAACTCAAATTAGTTTTCTCACAAACTGGTTAACCTTTAATTGAACCCCTGTTAATGTTAAGATATTATATATACTAAGCATTTTTATGTGCGTGACTTAACTTTCACAGCTATGACTAGTGTGATACTGGGTGTGGTCCCCATTTTCCACTCAGAACTTCTCGTGGCTCTGTTAAGTGGCAGAGTCAGACTTCTAGCCTCAATTGCCTTGATTTAAAGTCAGCAGCCACAGCTATCAGAAACATTGCAAAGAGAATTTTGAGTAAAAGCGATGTGGGGAAGTGTGAGAATCTTGGAGCTTTATTGAGGCACTAAGCCCAGCAATTTTTTTACTTTCTTGATTCCAAGGAAGCCCACTTGTCTGACCCTGCTGTAATGGTAATTGTGGCTCATGATTTAGCCACATTGCACAGTTTTGGAAGGCTGGTATACGAGTTCTGACATTTTCTTTTTTTGGGAGCCTTTTGCATTTGTCATCCTCTAAGCTGGGGAAGCAAGTTCTTTTCTGGCAGAATACTGCAGCTGCTATTATTTATCCCTCAGGGGATAAGCAGTAAATCCCAAACCATACAGCTGGGAAAACTGCGATATGGCTGTGCAAGCATATAAAAGGAATCTAGACAGTGGGAGTGGGTTCACACGCCAGCCATCCTGGTTACAGTGCTTTGGGCAGTGAGCTCTCTGAGGCAAGCTGTACCACCGAACCAAAAGCTCTGCCTTGACCGCTACAAATTCTGTAGTCTGGGCTGTGGGGGACGGGGGAGGCTTCCATACCCCTGTTCCCTTTCACCTAGGCCAAGCACGTGATTTCTTTTCATTGTCTTTTCTCTCTGATGCTCAGCCCTTGACTCCTAACACTCTATCTAGGTCTTAAAAGCTTTTCCCTGCTTTTTGCACATTAGTCTCTGAAGGAGTGTTAGAGTTTCTGTGGGTGGATGATTACCAATCCAAGCCGCAGACACTGGCGTGGGGGTGGAACTCCTCGGGGCGGAGGGACCACAGTTTGAAAACAAATAAGTCTCTTTCATAATCCCAGTAAGACTTTTGTGGACTTTTAAGGTCTGCTGTTTTGGCAGGGCAGTAGAGTTTCTGGAACTTTTAGAAAGAATTTTCAAGCAGGAACTGGTTTCCCATCTCTAAACAGTTTCAGCAAAACTTGTGTGTCCAAGGAAAGCCTGTGGTTTTTTGGTTTTGTTTTTTTGTTTGTTTTTTTTTTTTGGTTTTGTTTTTTGGTGGTTTGGGCGGGGGGGATGGGGTGGCATTGGTTGGTTGGTTGGATTTGGTTTTTCGAGACAAGGTTTCTTTGTGTATCCCTGGCTGTCCTGGAACTCACTCTGTATGTCAGGCCTCGAGCTCACAGAGATCCGCCTGTTTCTGCCTGGGTTTAAACCACCACCGCTGGTAGTTTGGGCTTTTTTTTTTTTTAACTTTATTTAACTTTATTTCATGTGCATTGGTATAACGATGTCAGATTCTCTTGAACTGGAGTTACATACAGCTGAGAGCTGCCATGTGAGTGCTGGGAATTGAACCCGGGTCCTCTGGAGGAGCAGTCAGTGCTCTTAACCACTGAGCCATCTCTCCAGCCCCCAGTTTTGGGTTTTTAAGTCTCAGTTTCTCCCAGCAGACTAGGTTTGGCATTTTCAAAGCAGCCTAAACCACAGCATCAAACAGCTGTTGTTATCTCCACAATCTGGAAAGTTTCGCAGGATGATGGATGGGTTCAAGTCTGAGATGATTGAATGTCTTTTTAGGAAAGTCAGATCTTGAAAATGTTCAATTATGTGTGCTAGTGGAGGAAATCCAGAGACAAAATCCCACGGGGCCTTTAACTCACTGTTCATTTGCACTTGGGGTTATGAGACACTTTGGTAATGAACATTTTAATATGGGTGTGCCTGTGGTTCTGGAAATTTACAACTGTTTCCAACAAATAACAAAGCTACTCATTGAAGATGCTGACTGGGCTGGAATGCTATCTAATGATTTTTCCAGTCTCTGGACCAACTCAGGTCTGGAAACAAAATAAGCTTTGGCTTCACATGGAGCTTTAAATCCTGATGCCTTTCAACTTTTCAGATTTCTCCTTTTAAAACAGAGTAAATGAAACAATAGCAAGTACCTTCCCTTGGAATCAAAGAATACCCTCAGAGATTTTGAGGGACTTCTCTAAGCCATGAAGTGTATTTGTCATCCAGTTTGTTTTCCCAGTGAGTTGGCAAACAACCATAGTTACTAATGGGAGAGCTTGAGATCAACCCATCTTTAACTTACAGCACTCCAGCTGAAGCAAATATATTTTGTACTCCTAAGACCCAGCCCCCAAGCTGAAAATGCTGTTAATAACGTTGCTATTGGCTGGAGGACCTGGTCTTCCAATAGCCACTTAGGTTGAAAAAAAAAAAAAAAAGGTTCAGCACCTTGGCCATAGGCTGCTGAGTAGCACTTAGGTGTAGGCACCCAGATTCCTCACCCACAGAAACTGGGCTAAGTGTTTCAAGGCAGCTTTTAAAATGTTGCTTCTCCATAGTTAGTCTTATCTGTGTGCTAAGACCTGAACAATTACAGCCACCAAATTCATTTGAATTGTTATCATATGCATGTGGCTTGAGTTCACCACATTACCTAAGAGGCCAGGTGGCAAGAAGATTAACTTGAGCAGCTTTCCTACATAAACCTCTTGGTTCCAGATACATTGTGTCTGGAGGAGGCTGTGGTAGTTAAAATCAGGAAGAACTGGAAACTAAGTGCTCAAGTGTGTATGATTTGAAAATGTGAGATGCATTCTGCTGTGTCCTTCCCTGCCTGATTACATCACACATCATGGATTCAGGAGACATTCCATTACTGAAGTATAAGTGGGTTCTTGTGCCCATAATGAAAGCTTGATTAACTGAAATATACATTCTTTCCAAAAGACACATTTGTTGTCAGGAAGTCAGAGCACTCCTGATCTGTTAAATGTTCAGGTCTGGTATTACTTTGGATATGTGTTGAAACAGGTGTCATAATACAGCACCAATTCAGCAATGTCAGACTTTGATCTCACTTTTCAACAAATGGCTTTCATTTTGCACTTCAAGATAGGTCCAGCTCCCACTCTATAACAGAAAGGGGGAGATTGAAGATACTCCTTCCCTCTAATGGTAATGGACTCCATATTATATTCTTGCTTCTATTCCCACCTACCATATCTAGCTACAAAGGAGGTGGAGAAATTGCATGACCATATGCCCATGTAAAACGACTATTTAAGAAGAGAATGGGCTTAGAATGGCATCGCCCCCTCATAGTTCCGGCTACTGGCGAAGGTGAGGCAAGATCACTTGTTGAGACCAGCCTGAGTCACAGAGAATCTAAGAGAAAGCAAGACAGATACAGATTGGAGAAGAGCCACAGTTTTCTTCTTGTGGTTTACCACTTCAGACATTCTAATTAATAATTCAAAGTGCTGAGTTAGAAACCCATTGTGTTCCTTGCATGAAGAAAAATGTTAAAAAGTGGAAGTCATCTCATTCCCTCTATTTTTGGATAGCATAGAAACTAGCTGTTTTGTTGGGCAGTGGTGGCGCACGCCTTTAATCCTCGCCCTTGGGAGGCAGAGGCAGGCGGATCTCTGTGAGTTTGAGGTCAGCCTGGTCTACAAGAGCTAGTTCCAGGACAGGCTCCAAAGCTACAGAGAAACCCTGTCTCGAAAAACCAAAAGAAAAGAAAAAGAAACTAGCTGTCTTAACTTAAAAAATATTGTCATGAGGGGCTAGATGGAATAGTGGTTAAAAGCACTTGTTGCTGTTTTGATGGAAGCTTCACCCCAGCCCCAAGCACCCATATATGCTGGGATGTTTGGGTGGAAGCTCTACCCCCACCCTAGGCATCCATACATCCAAAGAGTCTGGGATGTTCAGATGGAAGCTTCGCTCCAGCCCCTGGTATTATCCATCCAAAGAGTCTGGAAGGCTCTGGTGGAAGTTCTGTTCCAAGCCCCCTCCCCTGGAGTTGCTTCAGTCCAGACTCCGCCCCTGAGAAAGCCAGCCAAACGATGACCCCTCCCCAGAGATGCTCAAGACCACTCCCCCAGGGCATTTAACTGCCCCCAGAGAAAAAAGTCAGTGGCTTTCCAGTCTTCCTTTCCTGTCTCCTCTCGGGAGATTGTTTGTATCCATTAAACCTGGGCATTTTTAAAATTTGGTTTGATTTGTTCTGATTTGGATTATTGCATCAGCGGGGAGGCTTATTGGGGTGCAGAAACTTTTCAGTTGCTCTTACAGAGGACCTTTGACTCTCAGCCCCTACACCAGATGGGTCATAACTGACTGTAAATCCAGTTCCAGGGGCTCCAACGCCCTCATCTGGTCTCTTTGGGCACATGCACACATACAGTATATACACACATAAACATGAAAATAAAAATGAAAAATATCTTAAAAGAATTCTGAAATTCTCTTCAACTAGTGATAATAGTATTAGGATTTCCGTGTCTTTGCTAACATAAACATAGACATCCAAAACAGCAGTGGTGATTTCCATTATATGGCTATGATAAGCAGCCAATATTATTGTGATGTGCCTAGAGTAGGGATATGACTTTTAACCTGTCATATAATTGAAAGAAAGTACAAATTGGAAAATTTAGATTTTAGATTCCATCTCTTAGCCTGACCCTGAGAATACAGAGAAACCTGTCTTGAAAAACAAAACAAAATTACATTTGATATTTCCATCCCTTGCCCTCGTTTTAAGGTACTTAGGAAAATCAGTTACTCCTTTTTATATCTCTTCAAGTACTCTTGGGTACCCTCTAAAATATGAGCATCGAGAACAAGATACAAAAAGTTCTCTGTCTTGCCGGGCGGTGGTGGCGCATGCACGCCTTTTATCCCAGCACTCGGGAGGCAGAGGCAGGCGGATCTCTGTGAGTTTGAAGCCAGCCTGGTCTACAAGAACTAGTTCCAGGACAGGCTCCAAAGCCACAGAGAAAAAAAATTCTCGGAAAACCAAAAAAAAAAAAAAAAAAAAAAATAGTTCTCTGTCTCATGGGGTCTATCAGTCTGTATCAAAATCTGAACACAGCCGGGGGGTTGTGGGGGCACACACCCTTAATTCCAGCACTCAGGAGGCAGAGGCAGGCAGATCTCTTAGTTTGAGGCTAGCCTGGTCAACAGAATGAGTTCCAGGACAGCCAGCACTACACAGTGAAACTCTGTCTCGAGAAACCAAAACAAAAATAAATAAATAAAAAGTCAGAGCACTAGCAAGTAGCTAGAATATATATGTGAATGGTTACTGTCAAGCAGGGCCTACCAAACTACCCATTACATTCCCAGGTCTTCCAGATCTCCCATCGTACATCTCTGACCAGTGTGAGGGAGGAAGTAGGAGACCACATTGTCAAATAGGAATATAGTGTCTAGCCTGAACTGCTGCTGTTTTATCTTCTCTATTCACTGGCAAGCCTGTCAGCCCTCACTCTGCTACTATGCCAATCAGCATTGCCTAGTTTTATCTTGTCCCTTCTATTTGTTATAACCTCTAACTGGGAAGTAGGAAAACAGATTTGCAGGAGTCATTATTAAAAAAAAAAACAAAAAAAAAAACCTATTGTTAAAAGCCACTGTTCCATTTCAAGATCCAAGAAAAACTTCCTGTTTTGTTAAGGCCCTTCTTAGGAGCGGAAACTAGCACTCTCAAAAGAAAACCACAATAAATAATTTCACTGATGTGCTCTGTGTGTTTAGCAAGACTTAAATCCCAAGAGAAACGTGGCGGATAGGAGAGGAAGACTTGAGATACAGACCTGAGGGACCATGACAGCTCCAGAGGAGAAGGTGTTTAGGACAATCTGGAAAGGTAGACAGGCAAAGCCTCACTTAGAAACTGTGTGGCTCAAATTGTCCATGCTTTCTCCAAGGTGGAGTTTCCGTTTTTCAAAAGATCTAGAAAAGCTGCTGGTTTAGCCTATCCTTTCCTGTAGGAACAGAAGTTTGGCTCCTCACAAGTTTGTATCTTGCTTTTGTTTTGTGACCCATTCCGACTGACCGATGGTAGTGTGAGGTCAGTGACAGAGAAAAGAGTCAAGAGCCCTGGTTTACAGTCCTTGTACTTTGTAGCTGCATCAGTGGAACCTTTGGCCTCCACCATCCTGACTGTGGAGGAAGAAAATTCATATATGCTCATCTGTGCCTCAGCCTAGAACTGGTATTTCTGTCTTAGTGGCTGAAACAAATAAACAGGGAGAGGGACCACGTGATATTTAATGTGGGGCGGGGAGGACAGTGCTTCTACAACATTTTAATGCAACACGCTTGCTCGGACATGTTACAGCAGCAGTGATGTTCATCAGATCATCTCTGTCTTACCTAAGACTCTTAACTATTCTCTAAGCATCCTAACAGGCAGGCCTCAGGTGCTCAGGTGAAAAGTAGTCTACCCCGCTTGGGGGGCGAGTTCTATGGAAAGGTGCATGATCAATTCTACTGCTGAGTTTAATTTTATTTTCTGTTGTGTTGTTGTAACCTAATTTACTGCCCAAGAGGAACTAGCAGCTCAATGCAGGTCTGACAGAGCTTGTTGTCGCTGAAAGTATATTGATTAGTAACTGGAATCAAAGGTAGTATGTATATGTGTTTGTTTTATGACGGTACATGTCTATTATCCAGCACTTAGGAAGCTGAGACAGGAGCAGCACATACTCGTCCTATGAGTATGAGGCCAGCCTGGGCTGCAGAGAAAGACCATCGCAAAGAAAACAGAAAACTGTCCATATTTAATATTAAAGTAATGACAGCAGCCAGGCAGTGGTGGCGAATGTACTCAGCGAGGCAGAGGCAGGTGGATCTCTGTGAGTTTTATGCCACCCTGGTTTATAGAGAATTCCAGGATCTCCAGGGCTACACAGGGAAACCCTGTCATGAAAAAGCAAAGCAAACAAACAAACAAAACAGCATAAAACTAAAGAGTAGTGGTATCAATGAGATGGTTCACCAGGTAAAGACACTGAGTTCCTTCCCCAGAACCCATGTAAAGGTGGAAGTAGAGAAGTGACTCCATGAAGTCTTCTCTGATCTCCATATGCACACATGCTCCCCTCATGCAATAAATAAAATATTTTAAACTGAAGCATGACACTGGTGCACAGAATAGGTATCACTAGACTCAGGGATTAAAGATAAAGAATGGATGTAAAGGGCTGGAGAGATGGCTCAGCAGTTAAGAGCATTGCCTGCTATTCCAAAGGTCCTGAGTTCAATTCCCAGCAACCACATGGTGGCTCACAACCATCTGTAATGAGGTCTGGTGCCCTCTTCTGGCCTTCAGGCATACACACAGACAGAATATTGTATACATAATAAATAAATAAATATTTAAAAAAAAAAAAAAGAATGGATGTAAAGTTGGGAGGGAAATGTGTTGGGGGTTGAGAGTAATTGAGGGGGAAGATACCAAAACCCATTGTACACATATCTGAAATTCTCAGAATAAAAAAAACAAAACAAAACAAACTAAAGACATCCTGAAGGATTGCTTACCAAAATGATGAAAGCTGATTCAAGCTTCCTCTTGCAGTTGGACTCATGTTTGACTGTTGGTGGATGCTAGGGAGATGCTGTGTTCATTTCTAGCATCAGTCCCATACGCTCGTGAATGAATGTGAGTGCCTGTGTCAGGACACTTAGAAATCGTCCAACTGGCAGCCTTTACCAGGTCTTAAACTTGCTTTGGGGACATTTCGCCATTCACTGAAAAGGCAGGAGAATAAAGGAAATACAGATGAGTTCAAAGCAGTCTTACCCCCAGAGTGGTTCTCACTGCTTTGTTTCATTTGGCCTGCTTTGGAGCTGTTTTGGGACACATGAGGCCCTCTCCAGCCCTGATTTCCCCTTGAAATGACACAGTATCACCCTTCAAATGTGGCAAATGTAAATTCCTGTTTGGGGAACAGCAATTGCTTTGAATTAAAAGCTGAATAAACCAATATTGGGTTAACAAGGCTGTGTTGTCCTGCATCCCTTCACTGAAATCTGCTGTAGTCATTTCATTATATCACTCTGTCTAGCATAACATAAATGCAAAGGAATGCCTTTTCTACACTTTAATTGGATCTTTTTTATTTGTATGTAATGGAAACTTCTTTTCAGCATTTTATCAACACTGAACACAAAATCCCAGTATCAAGTTTGTTTGGTTGGTTTTTGATTTTTTTTCCCTTTTTTTGGCATCTCTGATATAATTCTATGCCTTAGAGATTTCCCAGATTTGAGGTATCCAAAATGAAATAATACTTCAAAACTTTCATGTACATGCAGAGGGGCACCCAGTATATTCACACAAGTTAGAATTATCTTCTTTATAATGTGTGTATATTCTACTTACTAAATAGATCACAAAATAAACAGCGGTAAACCTGCTTTATTTTAAACTCTCATCATTGCTTTAGAAACACTTTAAATGTGTTTTCATGGGGCTGAAGAGATGGCCCAGCATCTAAGAGATCATACTTCTTTTGTAGAGGACCCAAGTTTGATTCCTAGCATCCATATTCATTGGCTCACAACCATGTATATTAACAGCACCGTGGAATCGGTCAGCTCTGGCCTCTGATGTCTGTGGGCACCTACCTACATATACACATAAGTAAATGTAAAATATCTTTAACTTTATGTGTGTAGGTGTTTTATCTGCATATTCTGTATACCATGAGCATGTGGTGCCCACAAGGCCAGAAGAGGGTGTCATTTCACCTGGAACTGGAATTACAGAGGGTATAAGCCACTGTATGGGTGCTGGGAATGGAACCCTGGTCCTCTAGAAGAACAGTCAGTACTCTTCTTGTTTTGTTTTTTGTTTGTTTTTTAGTTTTTTGAGATAGGGTTTAACTATTTAGATCTGACTGTCCTGGAATTTGTTTGGTAGACCACAGTACCACCACCACCTGACCAGCCAGGACTGTTGGGTCATCTCTTTCCAGACACTAGAATAAATCTTTTAAAAATGTTTTTTGATAACTGAAGTCAATCTACATTTAATTAAATCCCACCAGCTTTAAATATATTTTTGAGAGGCTGGAGAGATGACTCAATGGTTAAGAGCACTGGCTGCTCTTCCAGAGGTCCTGAGTTCAATTCCCAGCACTCACATGGCAGCTGTATAGGATCTGATATCCTCTTCTGAGGTGCAGATATACATGCAAACAGAACATAAATAAAATACATAAAATAAATGAATGATTTTTCAAA
>PVIU01016147.1:0-45933 GCA_004026605.1 Ondatra zibethicus | reverse complement strand
CTCCCCTCCCCCCATCCCCATACTCCTACCTCTATCCCCACCCCCGTATTCCCAACTTTTGTCTGGCAATCTTGTTTGCTTCCAATTTCCAAGAGGATCTATATATGATTTTCTTTGGATTCACCTTGCTATTTGGCTTCTCTGGGCTTGGGAGCTATAAACTTAGTGTCCTTTGTTTTATGGCTAGGGTCCACTAATGAGTGAATACATACCATAATCGTCTTTTTGGGTTTGAGTTACCTCACTCAGGATAGCGTTTTCTATTTCCACCCATTTGCATGCAAAATTCAAGATGTCATTGTTTTTTACCGCTGAGTAGTACTCTAATGTGTATATATTCCACACTTTCTTGATCCATTCTTCCATTGAGGGGCACCTCGGTTGTTTCCAGGTTCTGGCTATTACAAATAATGCTGCTATGAACATAGTTGCACAAATGCTTTTATAGTATGATTGGGCATCTCTTGGGTATATTCCCAAGAGTGGTATTGCTGGATCCTGAGGTAGGTTATTCCCAATTTCCTGAGAAACCACCACACTGATTTCCAAAGTGGTTGCACAAGTTTGCATTCCCACCAGCAATGGATGAGTGTTCCCCTTACTCCACATCCTCTCCAGCATAGGCTATAATTGGTGTTTTGATTTTAGCCATTCTGACAGGTGTAAGATGGTATCTCAAAGTTGTTTTATTTAATGTTTTCTTTAACTGATGAGTCTATTTCCTCTATTTTATCTTCAGCGCTTTAGATTCTCTCTTCCATTTCTTGTATTCTGTTGGTAATACTTGCATTTGTGTTTCCTGATCTTTTTCTCATGATTTCCAGTTCTATAATTCCTTCAGCTTGTGTTTTCTTTATTTTTTTTTCTGTCTCAGTTTTCAAGTCCTGAATAGTTCTTTTATCTGTTTGAGTTCTTTTTCTTGGTTTTCTTTAAGTGATTTGCTGATATCTTCCAATTTTTTTCCTCCATTTCTTTAAGGTAATTTCTCATTTCATCTTTAAGAATTTCAAACATTCTCTTGAGGTTATTTTTTATATCATTTTCTTCTGGTTCATCCATATTTTGTTGTTCAGGTCTTATTTTTGTAGGATCTTTAGGTTTTACTGATATTGTGTTGCTCTTTGTGGTGTAGCATGTGATCTTACCTTTTCTACTCATCTTTTCCTCTAATAGGTGTGGTTGGGGCTGTCTGAGATTGTGTTGAATAATCTTCGAGGTGCCAGTGAATCCAAAGCTCAGATGGTTGTTCCTCATGGTACAGTCAGTGTCACAGTTCTCGTTACCCCATTGGTTATTCCTGTTCCGGCAGGTAGCTCAGTGCTCCTGTGCTTTGGTCTGCTCCCTTGGAGTTTGTTGTCTCAGGCCTACTTTGGCCTAGGCTGCTGTTTTTGATCTGTTTCTGTAAATCTTGATCTGGATCTCCTCTTACAGAAGTCCCTGGCTTGGAGATGGACCTGTTTTGGTGGCGATCCCTGACTCTGGATCTGGTCGTTGTTTCAATCGTGATCCGCCTGTGTCCTGGGACCAGGTTTGTTCCTGGCATCTGCTCCTCGTGGAGCTTGTTCTCTCTGTGTCTTCGGTAACTGGTTCAGTCCCACTCGCGTTCCAGTGGAGGTCTCAGACTCTGAGTCAGGTCATTGGCTCAATCCTGGTCTGTCAGTTTCCCAGAACTGGGTTGGCTCCCAGGGCTGAATTTGCTCCTGGCTTCTGCTCCCGATGGAGCTTGTTTCCTCTGGCTCTCTCTGTCCTAGGAGTCCACTTGCAGAGTTTAAACATGTATCATGGTGCCTGCCTTTCAGTGGCTGCTCACAAACATGAGCAGCAGATTTGGTGAGAGAGTAGAGCCTGGCGGCCTTGTCCGTTTCACCACAGTGCAAGCTAGGACGCTTAGAGCCGAATGGATTTTATTTCTTACGATTTCAAAGGTTGGAAAATCCATGATCCTGGTACAGACATATTTGGTGGCTGGTGCCTCACCAATGTCCATTGTCCCTGGCACCTCACATGGCAGACGGTGCCATGGATCTTTTAGAGTTTTCTTATGAGAGCTCCACCTCCATGACTTGACACCCCCCAAACACCTCACTCACGATGCCTTTGACTCTACTCAGAGGCTTTGGCCTCCCATGAGCCCAGTCCTCTCAGAATTGCCACTCAACATTTATTCTTTCCTTCTCATCCATTAACTTTCTGACTCTTCCTGGGACGCCTTCCTGTGCTCCTGAAATGTCTGACCACAAGAGAGCTAAACAAATGAGCCTCACATCTTCCTAAGAAATTTCTTGTGAGTCTGTAATCCTTGCTTTTCACCCACAGTCTAAGAGTCTCTGAGTGTACTAATTTGTCCAGTGCAGAGTTCTGCACAGAGAAGGAGAAGTGCATCTTAACTGAGCATGCTAGCTTTAGTATTAAGAAGAGCACTCTCTCTCCCACCCTCCCAGTGTTAGCTATGGGTCTGAAAGCAATTCCCTATGAGAAGGAGATGGTGCATCTATTAAGGCTGGACACCAGAACCTTGATCCACAGTAAAGTCACAGCCTTAGTAGACCATGGTAGGTAGACAGCCAACAAATCTCTTCAGTCTCTGTACCCCCACCTCATGGCATCCTCTAACCAGCTTTACCCTCCTGGTCATATAGGGTGAGCAGGCCAATGGTATGTGACCTGGCTCTCACATCCTGTTTGTCTTGAAGTCCAATGGTGTATTGCAGCAGTGATTCCTACATCTGCTCCCTCCACTCACCAGACCTACACACATTCTCATGCACACATGCACTAACACTGCACTCAGTTGTCTGGGAAGATAATTCATACAGTCTCCTGAAAAACAAAGACGCTTGGTGTGAACATGAAAGATGGATACTTGATGGCAAATAGAAGAGTTTGCCTTTGTTTACCTGTTGGCTCTGCCACCTTTTGCCTCTACAAATGCTCAGTTAGGGCACTGATGTTCACAAACCTGCACTGGCTCCCTCTGGCACCAGAAAGAATGCCTAATTCCGTTGTATCTCATTATATGTGTTGAACAAGTGACAGTTCCCCAGGAATGTGGACAGTTGATAAAGTATGCAGCACTCTCGAGAACTCTCCATCTCCTCAGTGCTGCCATGCCAGCTTGGAGAGAGCAATCCAGTTTTTGTACTATTATAACTAGAAAGTTCATCCAAAACCCTCCTTTTTTGGCAGCTCCCTGGGGAAGATGAAATATGGGTGCACTTTCAAGAAGGAGAAACTGTGTGCTTCCCTCTGCCCTGTCAGATGCCCCACCACTTGCAGAAGACTCTGTGGCTTCTTCAACTTGTTCTTCACTCTCTCCTGGGATCCGAGTGAGACAGAGGGCTCTTTATCAGAATTACACTTATCTGTCTGCACTTGAACTTCAGGTGACCTAGTGTCTCTGCCTAGACCCTCTGACTTCAGAACTAAGAGGATCTTCCAGCCCTCAGAGCAGGTCTCATTAAAATAGCCACAGGGACAACTGATGGAGAAGTGTCCAGAATTCAAAGAAGCATATGGCAATCTGAACCAAAGGCCAAGAAGGAGACAGAGGCTTTGTTAACAAGACTCAAGTTTCCAGCCCAGTGGAGCTGGGGGAAGAGGGGCAAATCTGAGGATTGAAATGAAAATAAAGTAGGAGAATAAAAATGTAACAAGGAGCTGGGGGTGTGACTCAGTTTAAAGAGTGCTTGCTGGGCACATATGAAGCCCCGGGTTCAGTGCCAGCACCAAATAGACCAGGTATGTGAGACACAGCTGAAATCCCATCACTTCGGAGGTAGAGGCAATGGGATGAGAAATTCGAGGTCACCATCCTCAGTCACATAGAGTTTCAAGCCAGGGTCTCTAATCCATGAGACCCTGCCTCAGTGGCTGGCTGGATGGATAGGTGGGTGGATGGATGGACAGGTGGGTGGATGGATGGACAGGTGGGTGGATGGATGGATAGGTGGGTGGATGGATGGATAGGTGGGTGGATGGATGGACAAGAGACAAACATATAACTAGTGAACTAGAACATGAAGAGAGCAAGGAAGAAACGAGAGATGAATAGCTACAGGCTTTCCATCTTGTGGAATATGTTTAACCAGAATGAAGAAAACAGCTTCAAGGCACAAAGCTAGACTTTCCTTACCCAAGGTGTTCCTTCGGTCTCTGGTATATAAAATCAAAACAACAACAATGCTTCCTTGCATTCTTCTACCAAGGGCCAGCAGGTGAAAGGTGAAGTGTGAAACCCCACACTGTGGGATTATAAAACTACAGAAAGAGGTGGAAACATCCAAAAGTCACTGAGGATTTGCAGATCCTACAGGCAAGCAGGACTTGAGTCTCGACACTGGTGAGTGAAATCTGAGCAGTTCTTCCAGCCAAGAAGTCAGAAATCAATGTGCAAAATCTGTGAGCAGTGGCCCCAGAAGGGAGAAGATGGAGTGGAACTCTAGGGAGCCATTTTAATTATCTGGACAGGTCAGGCACTGGGTCTTCAGGGGGTGGAACAAGACTGTGAAGCCCAAAATTCAGGAAGGTGTTGGTTGGGCCAGGGCATAAGCTCAAATATTTGAACACATGGTCCCACCTGGTAGACATATTTTGGGGGACTGTGGAAGCTCTGGGGGGGCAGAACTGAGATGGTGGGCATTGTGGGTAAGCCATTAGCACCGCCTCTGCCTCCAGACCAAGCTCTTTGACCTATCAACCTGTGAAGAACCTGTGACATAAGCTCTCACTGGCACTGACGGTGCTACTCCAGCGGCCATGCCCCCACCATGATGACTGCTCCCTTTGGAACTGTGAGCCAAAATAGACGCTTCCTCCTTTATGTTTTCTTGCCAGATATTCTACCACAGCAATAACAAAAAGTAACTAGTAACTGAAGCTTTATGACAGAATCATTGTAGCCGCAAAGTCTGTTGAGGGTGCGTCTCCTGAAGGGCGTAAGGAGTGGCTTTAGCTTCACTCTACTCTGCATTAAAGGCTCTGCTTGGTGCTTCAGGGCTTTCTTGGGGGGTGGGGGGAGCAAAGCGCTGTCATTAAAGAGCAACTCTGTTTCATGCTGAGAACTCTGGGACCTGCACCTGTACCTAAGCAGTCTAACCAGACCATTTCTTCACAAACAAATATTTCTAAAGAACATATCATGTCCTGGTTGAAGGTTGAACAAGCATAATTCTTGACTTTGAGGAATCGACACACACAGGTGAAGAGCAGCCTGGAGTCCTCCTGCTAGGAAGTGACCATCAGTACCAGAGTTCAAAAGCAGCAGTGGCAAAGCCTGTTACAGTTCCTTCCGTTCTCAAGGACTGGGCCATCAAACTGTGAGCCAAATAAACCCTCCCTTACATAAGCTACTTTTGTCTGCTTTTCTGGCACAGGAACAAGAAAAGTAACTCAAAGTCTAAGAAGTTCACAACTTTAAAGAGTTAGGAGGATTTTAAAGGTTTAAAGGCAGAAGACAGTAGCATGGTCAACTGTAGTATCCCAGACAAGCCCCAGGGCAGAGGTGGTGGAAGGCAAGAAACACTGAGCACCCACAGAGACACTGGCAGGGTCATCTGAGGACACACTAGCACTTTGGCTATGAGGGTGAGCCAAAGGGCAGTTAAAACTGGTCTATCCTCTTATCTCCTCCATCTCTATTTCTACCTCCTATGAAAGAATGGTTGCTTTCTTGCAGATTCACATTTCCAGCTGGTTTTTATCTTCCTTATCATATCTGATTTATGCTAACTGCTTACAGCAAGCCATTGGCATTCAAGATGCAGCCAGCCATAGTGGAAATAGCCCATCCTGGGAACTGGCTGACCTGGACAGAGTCTGTGAGTGTGGGAACGTGAAATGGGGGGTAGGGTGCTCACTCAGCACTAGAACCCAAAGCAGGTGCAGTAGCCTGGAACTTCCTCAGCCAGACAATTGCCAGGCATGACTCAGCTCCATTAGGGCATACTGATTACCCATGCCAGGTGCACCACTGGGCAGGTTGGTGGGAAATCACTGTCATAAGGTTCCAACTGCCGTTTTTGCCAAAGAACCAACAAAAAAACAAATAGAATAATACTAATAAAATTGTTCCAGTATCTAAATTTTCTGTGAGGGAGGATGGAAAGGAAACGCAGTATTTTCATCAACTTAGAGAAACAAGAAATGAGGAAGACACTAAGTGATCCAGAGCAGGCTAGTATCTGCTCTTGGCCAGAGTCTGCAACCTTCTGTCCACCCTGTGTGCCTATACAACACTTAGGCCATCTTCTTATTATAGCCAGTGTGATTTGTGCTGGATTCCTTACATGTGTAGCCCAAAGGTTAGCTGGAATCAGCTAGACCCTGAAGACCCAGAAAAAGTCAGTCAAGAGCTGGAGAGATGGCTCAGTAGATAACATGCTTGCTGTGTAAGCATGAGTACTTGAACTTGGTCTCCTGGAACACGCATAAAAAGCCAAGTGCGGCTGCTCACACCTGCATTTTCAGAGTTGGGGAAGCGAAGACAGAAGGATTCCTGGTGCTTGACTGGTTAGCTAACCTAGGCAAATCAGAGAGCTCCAGGTACAGTGAGATGCTGGGCCTCAAGAGATCACATGGAGATTGATTAAGGAGAGATATCAAACATTGACCTCCAACCTCCACACACACTTACATACGTACGTGTGCACTGGCATGCAAGTGTGCACCCTATGCACTGCACACATGTACACAAGAAGGTAATTTTAAAAGCATGTCCAAATTTTTAAGTATTTCTGCAGATTCGTGGGGGGATTTGTGTTATTCCCAAGAGCCCTCTTGGTTTCAAACTGGAGTGATTCAACAATGAAGTAAAGCCTTCATCCTCTTCCTCTACTTAGAAGACAGAAGCAAAATAAAATAGATCCCTTAAACACTAGACCTCTGTTGTCATAACAACCGTGGTTCTGAGAAACCATCTGAAAAGCCAGCAACCACGCTTTTGAGTTGAGCATTAGTCATCTCTCTCCTTCCGTTCACTTCAGCCTTCACCCTCGCTCCTGTGAGGAACCCATGCAAGTCCAGATGAGCTCCCCGCTCTCAGAGCCAGGACAGGCAGAACCATTTGCTTTGTCAACAGCACCCTTTGATTGATAAAGAGACATTTGTTCACTTCCCTTAGTAATAGTCATGCAATGGCCCCTCATCCACGTTCCTGGTTTCATAGCTGAAAACACTTAAAACTAACTACAACAAGAAGAGTCTTCCCGTGTTTTGAGGCAGTTGGTGTCAAACCAACCTTGGAGGGAATTTCTTGGCTCCCCACATTCTAGCAGTCTCTGACCCGAGAAGATGTCTGAGAAGAAACTCCAGGCTTTAAGTTTTAGAGAACAGTGGAGTGTTTGGGGACAATTTAAGCAATGAAGAGAGAGTTGCTTCCCAGAACTTTAAAAGTCATACCGAGTGAGGGACATCCCCAATAGCACAAAATGGCAACCATCTTCCAATAATGAGCTGGTGAGGCCATGATCAGCTCCAGCCCAAATATGTACGAAAACACCAGAAACTTGTTGTAGCCACACATCACTGGCTTGTCTAAGAGCATGAAGGTATTTGGCTTTTTATGGCATTTCTTTTTGTCTATACTTAACACTTACATATTTGATTTTGAATCAAGGCAACAAGGTTCGTCTTCCCAGAGTGAGCAGTCAGTGGTGTTAGTTTTCACCCAAATCTCTCTTGAGATGAATTTGTCCAATCGACAGCTCCCTGGAAGGCCATGTCTTACTACAATGGAGCATCCTTAAGGACAGTTATCTTAGCTACTTTCTTCTTTCTGAGATAAAGTACCATGACAAAGGAAAAGGTCTCTTCGGCTCACAGTTACAGAAGGATGCAGTCCGCCATAGTGGGAGAGACAGGGCAACAAGCAAGGAAGGCACAGCGGCCCCGAGCCTGAGGCTCACGTTGGATTGGACCCCGGGAAACAAAGAGTAAACAGGAAGTGGGGCCAGGCCATAAAGTTTTAAGGCTGTCCCTTGTGACCTTTAGAGGGATTCCACTTCCTAAAGGCTCTCCAAATCCCCCCAGTTCCAACAGCTATTGTTGGGCTCTTCGGTAGTGACACTGTCTTCAAGTGTTCAAACATGTGAGCCCACTGGACACACACCATTTAACCTAGAGGAGTTGGGTCAGGTTTGGAGAGTTACAGAGGTTTTACAGAGCGCTGGGCAGCCAGGTCCTTCTCCGGGTGTTTGAGAGTAGAATGTTAGGCAGAACTGGCTCAGTGAGTGGCATGGCTTTGGGCCTCCACGAAGAGCAAAAGAAACATATCTGGACTATGCCTGATTAACTAGACATACCAGCCCCATAGAGAGAGAAACTGCTTAAAATACAGGTGTAAGCCCCAGGCTGCCTAATCCTGGGCAATTTCTTCAAGGATATTTCAGAAGCTCTTTAAGGTCTTATGTACATCACGTTTGCTTAGCTAGTCTGAGTTGTGTTTTAGTTACTTTTCTATGCCGTGATAAGACACCATGATCAAGGAAGCACAGAATAAAGAGTTTCCTGAGGGTTAGAGTTCATGACCATCACGGTGGAGAGCAAGGCAGCAGGCAGGCAAGGTGCTGGAGCAGCAGCTGAGACTTCATACCTTGAAACACAACTGTGGGGCAGAGATTGGGAATGGCAGGACCTTCTGAACCCTCAGAGCCTACCCACCCCAGTGACAGGTGCCCTCCAACAAGGCCACACTTCCAATCCCTCCCTAAAGGTTTCACAAACTGGGGAACAAACATTCAGGAACCTCTGATCCTGTGGGAGCCATTCTCATTCAAATCACAAGCTAGTCCCTGTTGCTTTCCCTGACAGTCTGGAAGAGGATTCCCTGACAGTCTGGAAGAGGATGCCCTGACAGTCTGGAAGAGGAAACCCTGGGTGTGCTGGAGAGCCATCTACCAAGGGCAGAGGGATTTTGTTTTCCTTTGCAACAAGTTTCAAGTTCCTCTGATTCTCTGTGTATGCTGGCTCTACTGGGCAAAGAGAAAAGCATCCAGAGGTAGAATCTGCATATAGTTATTAGTATAGACCTTCTCTTGCAAAAATATACAAAATTTACTGTCCTTAAACTAAAGAAAACACAAATTCAAACTTAAGTGGCATGTACCTAATGACTTCAGTTTTTGATTTCTATCTTAGTTTCTTTCTTTCTGTCTTAGTTTCTTTCCTTCCATCCTTCCTCCTTCCTTCCTTCCTTTCTTTCTTTCCTTCCCCTATGAAAAAAACACTCAAACACATGCAGTTTTAGTGGAGAAACAGTTTATTCAATTCACAATCCCAGGTTATAGTCCATCACTGTGGGGAAATCGGGCAGGAACTTAAAGCAGTCAGTCAAGCCCAGAGGATAGAGAAGAAGCAGAAATAAATGCAGGTGTGCCTACCACTCAGCTCACCTTCTCTAGGCTGCTGTATTCCAGGACTCAAGCCCAGGGAATGGTGCCACCCACAGTGGGTGGGACTTCTTACGCCAGTCAACATAATAAGACCATCTCCCGCAGACATGCATGCCTACTGGCCGCTCTGATCTAGAATCTCTCATTGAGGCTTTCTTCGTGGGCAATGTTAGGTGTGTCACACCAACAGCTGAAGCTGACCCTCACACTTCCTTCTCCCTTATAAATATTTATGGGATATAATACTAAAATTGTATTTTAGAGGTAGGAATGATGATACCTTCAGTTCTATAATTTTTGCAATTCTTTTTTCCTTTGTTTTTTTGTTTTTTTGAGACAGGGTTTCTCTGTGTAGCCTTGGTTGTCCTGAAACTCACTCTGTAGGCCAGGCTGGCTTCGAACTCAGATATGTGCCTGCCTTTGCCTCCCAAGTGCTGTAAAAGGTGTGCACCTTCATTGCCTGAAAATTTTTACAATTCTTAAGATAATGATAACATTAATTCAATATACATTAAACACTCTCATACATTTAGACATAATTTTAGCAAAATTCTAAAAATGAATGTTATTATCTCCATTTTCAGATAAGGAAACTGAGATTCTAGATTATTCTTTAAAATCAAGTAACCAGTAAATAACATGGTCAGAGTCTGAAAAAGGTCTTTCTAAGCAGATGCTCATGAAATAATACTGGGCTATATTCCACACTATACTTAGCACAATTGGTAAGCAATAAAGTCATTGTTAATGGAGCTGAAAGTCTGAACTATTTAATAAGTAGGTGAAAAATTATGGTCATAAAGCTATCAGCTTCCGAAATAACATAATTCAGTCCTTGTTGTTTCTGGTCTGTTTATTTTATTTCTTCAGTCTGAGGAAAAATGCCTGGACGCTGAATCCTGGCATCCACGATCCAGTATCATCAAGAGAAAGTTTTTAAAAAAGTGTTGCAAACACAGTAATTATTATGGAAATTTTTATTTATTGGAGGTCCCTAACTGCATCCAGGCTTTCCATTGTTTAACGCCATTCACCCCTTTGCAGTGACTGTTAATCCGGCTCATGCTAGAGTACCATTGATAGGTGAACTCAGAAAAAAGAACACAGAAAACTACCTGACCTCCATCACCAGCAAGGATGGTCCCTACCATCCCCAAGACACACAGCTAATGAAGTTTTCAACACCTCAGGTCTTTGAGCATCTAAAGCCTTTCTCCTGCCCCATGCCTGCCAAGGCCTGTACCCTAAGCTGCAGGCTGTTCTTCTCTTGCTGCATTTGCCACAGATATTGCTGCCATCATCAGGAACTGAGAACCTGCATGCAGGCCACAACAGGCAGGCTGCCTTTGAACTTGACTTCTGTGTAACACTGCAGACTCCACAGTTTTCAGGCATCTCAGCTTCCTGATTTCAGGGGCTTAGTTACTGATTTAAGCAGTAGGGAAGAGGCCTCTGGCCAAGGCAGGTGTTAGAAGAAGAAAGGGAAGGAGCTGGTTTGGGGAATTTCTGCTCCTTGGGATGGCCTAGTTTTCCATCTTACTGTCCACCCACACGGTCAGTCTCCCCCTTCCTGGTACCCGCATAATGCCAGGGACTTAGTGATTAACTCAATCACTAAAATGCCAGGGGGTGGAGCAGTGGGGTAAAGGATGGGGAAGTGAACTTGGTACAAATGGGGCCCCTGAAAGCATTCTTCATCTGCACTAAAGCAAGAGAGGTTTGGATAGAAACTGCACTCAAATCAGAAGGGAAAGAAGAAAGATCAGAAGGGGTGTGAGAGAGGAGAAGTAAAGAGGCATGAGGGCAGAGAAGAAAGAATGAAGCCCTAGTTCCCCTTAGAACACAAATATGCTCTGTCGATGACCTCTGGGGGAGACTGAAAATGACAAGGATGTAATCCCAAAGGCAGTAGCCCTGCAATTTAGTACAAAATGATATCACCAAGGCCCTAACAGCTGGTTCCTATTCAGCCTCTGTAACCGACGGGACAGGCCACTTCATGTCTGAAAACTTTGGTGTCTTACATGAAATGAGAGAACTAAGTTTTATGAGGTGGCAGAATTGTGTGGATTAATGAACTGCCTTTGCAGAAGCAAGAACAAGAAGATGGACAGCATCTTACATTTGCCAGCCTCATGCCACCCTCCAGCCACCATAACACAGGCTTAAAAGGTTCCAGAAAAGGGGCCTGAAAGTTCTTAGTCTGATGGTCTGTGACGGCCTTCCAGGTCTATCCTCTGTGGTCAGCAATCCAGGTCTTAGACTCAATGGAGAGCTCTTGTGTAAGGGTGTGTTCAGAGAAGCCTTTCTCCCAGCCTTGACCCAGCTAGAAACCACTCTGGTGGAGAAAGAAGTGAAGAAATGGACCAGAAGGCAAATGTGTCTGTGTATGAGATGCTGGAATAGGTGCTCCAGTCTAGTCCTTGGTGCCATCATCCAGACCACACACTCTCTGAGGATACTAATATTATTTTAGGAGTGGCCTGTGAGTATCTTATACGGATAAAATAAAATTAGCTAACCCCAAGGCGAGCAACATCTGCCAACTAGACTTACCCATTCTGAGTGCTGAAGTATCACTGGGCTCAGCATGGTTGAGCAGAGAGTGTGAATGCTGTATAGACAGTCCCCATTTCATCCTCCATGGTGTCTTCTCAGTGCCTTCTCTTCCCTTCTGCAATTCTGTCCAAATCAATTCTAAAAAATTCTCAAAATATCTAACCAACCCCTCCCCACGCACATCTCACGGAGAAATTGAGACTTGTCTCCAGCGGGTCCTTCCCTTGCATCCTGGCGGAAGTCACCACCATGCTGCACTCCCTAGCAACGTCAGCTTATAGTGATGCTTCATTCGCCACCAGCCGCATCCTTGTCTCCTCAACAAAGCTAAATCACGACAGTCTGTGCAGGGGAAAATAGAGCAGCTGCTTTCTCATTTTCTAGTTGTGAAACTTTAACTTAATTTAAATTATTCTGATCTGCTTCATCCTCTAACTAAATATTAATACCCACATCACAAGCATGACATGCAAATGAAAAGTAAGGCATCTGAAACATCTAGGACACTGCCTGACCTAGAGCAGCTAAGAGAGCCTTTAAACTCACAGCAACATTTCAGTAATGCCCTAAGGACACTTGGGAGATGTGCTGGATGGGCTGATTTTCTCCTGAAAGAGAGCTTTTGGGTATGAAGAAACACTCAGACAAGAGACCCCATGTGATTAGTCAGAAGAACCTAGGAACATAATCATAACAAGACTAGACAGAGGAACACTCTTAAGGTTTGGCTGGAGGAAGCAGGTATATCCTGGGAAGAGAGAGCAGCCTTGAACTACAATGGCACAGGACCACTGCTCTTGAATGCAGGTGCTTATTGTTGATCTGGAAATTGATAGTGGAATCATGAAGGTTGTGGTTAATGACAAAGAGTAATGTAGGAAGTCCTTCTGTATATGTGTTGCTTTTATTGGTTAATGAATAAAGACTCTGTCGTGGCTTGTGATAGGGTAGAGTAGAGCTAGGTGAGGAAAACCAAACTGAATGCTGGGAGAAAGAAGCAGAGTCAAGAGAAGCCATGGACCCACTGTGGGAGACAGTTGCAAGCCATCAGCCAGAACCTTGCTGGTAAGTCACAGCCATGTGGAAATACACAGATTAATGGAGATGGGTTAATTTAAGATATGAATTAGCCAGAAATACACTTAAGCCATTGGCCAAATAGTATTATATAATTATTATATATATTATTATATAAATAATATAGTTTCTGTGTGATTATTTCGGGGCTGAGCAGCTGGGAACAAACAAGCATCCTCTTACAATAAATTGACACTCCAACATGTGCTAGCTAAATCCACATAAAACCTGAGAGGGCTTGGAAAGGAATTCTAGACACTAAAAAACAAAGTTTAGCTGCACTTTTTGTTTTGGATGGGCTCTGCTTGCTGGTGACATGCTGCAACACCTTTAAGAAAAGTCTTCCTGATTCAACAGTAGAAAAAAAAGCATGGTTTCAAACGGTGGCATCCTGGTTTACCAGCACAAATGGCTCTAACTCTTTTGGGAGGTCAGGCTACAGAGCATTTAAATGGGGTTTGTGAGCAGAGTGCTACAACTTACATAATGGCAACATAGACCTGCTGTGTGCCTGAAAATGGGGCTGTGAGCATGGCTCGTGCTGAACAGACCTCCCCCCACCATATTTAATGGGGCAGAGCCAAAGCAGCCTTACTACTAGCCAAGCCATTTAACATTTTAAGAAGTGGTCCTGGTGAAAAAAAGGATTACAGATACACAATAGGACAAATTCAGACAGAAAAGACATCTAAATAAGACACAATGTGTTTAAACACTGTATGTAGGCTTGGGAAAGAGAAGAAAAGTATATAGAGAGTTATAAAAGGAAGTAAATGGTTTATAAAAAATTAAAAAGTCTTTAAAGAGAGTACAGAAAATTATAAATTAGAGGAGTAGAGATAATAAAATAAATATTAAAAATTAATAGAGTAAAAATGAATAAGCCACGTAAAGATAGAATATACACAAAGAGTCTGGATTATGTACACTATTGTGTTTTCTTTGAATTATTTTGACTGTGAAGAAGCTAAATACAGAGAGATATTTCATTGTACAGGCTGCTAAGCTAAACCAACATTTATAGCTTAAAGGTGTCTTGACTTCAAAATATGGGTCTAATGATATGTTGCATTGGAAAAGAGGTTCTTCTTTTGTTTCCACAGAAGATGAGAACCTGTGGAATCCATCCAGATTAATGTGGTTTGGTGAACCAAGACCCCCTTAAGGTCACCGTGAATGCCCCCCAAAAATTACTTCACCCAGTAAACAGTAAGAAGTAGTTTGGAGAGCCCAAATTCCCAAATATTGTTTACAAATGTTTATTTACATTTAAAGGGGGATGTGCTATAGAGATGAATACTTTGCATTGGTATGGATCTAGGTTTATTGATACAAATTTAAGATCAAATTTATATGCTCTTGGTTAAGGTACTGTGTTTGTGCAGCTCATTTAAAATGTAATGTATAATTAAGAAATATAGGTTAATAGAGAGTCATCTATAATATTCAAGCTTGTGGTCATGTTAGTTAGGTTTTCTAGATATATAGTGATATATTTCAGTTGGATAGGTATTCTTCAAATCTTTCAGAGACCTTTAGAATATGGCATTTAAAATGTTTTAAGAAGTTAGGACTTTTCATGACAATGAGACATATTTGCTCCTAGCAGCACCAATTACTTCAAGAGGAAGACGGGCATTAAAGAGGCAAAGAGGCTCCTTATGGAGTTTGTTAGCCATTTGGGCAAAAAAAAACTGGAATGCTTGATGTTATGCTGTATGAACTGAACATGCAGGGCCCACAGAGAAATGACTACTGAACTTGCATAAAGGTGAGATGATCCTTCGGGGTTCCTGCTTCATGAAAGAGTCTGCCAGACATTCTGCAGAACACAGAAGAAAATGACTAACAAACTGCCATTATAGGTGGAACTGTCTTTAAAATTTCTTGCTTCTTGGAAAAGTCTGCTGGATACTATGGGCTTATAGGCTAAAGATGGATGCTCCAATGGTACAGAAGAACTTTGGGTGACTGTCCAAGCAGCAATATATCTCTGTCAATTCAAGAGTTTTGGAAGTTGCTTACAACATACTTACTGTTTACTTAGGTAATATTATATCCTTCGGGAGTCTTTAATAGAGTTGAAGAATATATAGTTATAATTTTCCTTAGTTATGATAAAAGATAAAGTAGATATAAATATTGTAACTGTAATTCTTACTTGATACCTGTTTTGTTATATGTAATCTTGCTATGTTTAAATTAAAACCTTCCTTTTTATTTAGACAGAAAGGAGAGATGATGTAGAAAGTCCTTCTGTATATGTGTTGCTTTTATTGGTTAATGAATAAAAAAATCTGCCTTAGCCTGTGATAGGGTAGAGTAGAGCTAGGTGAGGAAAAATAAACTGAATGCTGGGAGAAAGAAGGCAGAGTCAAGAGAAGCCATGGACCCGCCACTGGAGACAGATGCAAGCCATCAGCCAGAACCTTGTTGGTAAGCCACAGCCACGTGGCAATACACAGATTAATGGAGATGGGTTAATTTAAAATATGAATTAGCCAGAAATACACTTAAGCCTTTGGCCAAACAGTATTGCAAATAATATGGTTTCTGTGTGATTATTTCAGAGCTGAGCAGCTAGGAACAACAAGCAGCCTCTTATAACAACAGAGGTCTGTCTAAAGTTCAGAAATTGGCTATGTGTCATCTAATCCAATACCCCTTTCCTGGTTCCTGGAACCAATATGTCCTTCTATCTTGTTGAGTGTACCTACAGCATCCATTATTTCTAGACATAGTGTCTCCTTCCAGTGTCATGAGTGCAGATATATCTCCTAATACTACATAGATGCTGTCATTATAAAGGATAACACTGTTCTTTCATGAATTTATCAGAGATGAAATTTAGGGCATTATCCTGTCAATCCCTTCAATCACAGGGCCAGAATGAACAAAGCCTTGAGTGATTTGGTAGAATAGTATGTGGTCCTGAATTCTCATTACCAATGAAAATGTCAGTACCTGTGAGATGGGGGGTCAGCTGCCCTGCTGGCCTCAAGAATCCTAGAGGCCTATTTGTTAAAGCAGCACTAGAAAAATGGTGCCACTCACCACAAATGGTTTAGAGACAGTTACCCCTAGGCCATTTTAAATGGTTCCCAGAGGGAACACAGAGAGAGCTCAAGAAATGAGGAAATACAGAAGACCAGATGTGAGTGGCTTGGCCAAAGGATATGCTGCAGGACTTAGTAGTCAGGTCTGACTTCTGAGTCATTTGTCCTTAGCACTATCTCAGTAGAAACAGGGAAAATGGCCAGAGAGCTTGTAAGGACTGCTGAGCCTTGCTCACAACTAAATCATTGCAAATTGAAAAAATAATCCATAGTCCATTTTTTGGGAATATGGGTGTAGTTTTCCAGGCTACTTTGTGCTGGTTGGGGGTGCTGATAATCTTATGGGGACCTAAGGAAAATTTTGAATTATGATCAAGTCCTGACTGGAGTATCCTGTGAGTCTTGATCATCTCAGGCAGCTGTCTTGAATCTGTTCTGGATGTAGAACTCAGACATCTGGGCCATCTGTTCCTACTGGAGATTTCTCAGGTGGTCTTCCTTGATCAAACCTGATTTTTCATAACTCAGAATGAATCTATAGCCTCTCATTTCCTGTGGAAACAAAAGCAAAATCTATTCTCCAAAGGAACATACCTTTTGACTTCAATTTTGAAGTCAAGGTATTTTCAAAATACCTATCTTGGATTAATTCAGCAGCATTTATAAGCAAATATCTTTTAGCAGTTGTTGCTCCTTTCTCAGCATTCAAACAATTCAAAGAGAGCACAATAACATACAGTGTCCAGATTCTCTGTGTGTTTTTCATCTTTACACGGCTTTATTTTAAACTCTATTTCTTTTATTTTTAATTTTTGGTTTTTTGAGACAGGGTTTCTGTGTATCTTTGTCCTGGAACTCACTCTGTAGACCAGGCTGTCCTTGAACTCACAGAGATCTGCCTGTCTCTGCCTCCATAGTGCTGGGATTAAAGGTGTGTGCTACCACACCTTGAACTCACAGAGATCTGTCTGCCTCTGCCTCCCAGGCATTGGGATTAAAGGTGTGTACCACCACACCCAACTACTCTCTTTCTTTCTTTTTTATTTTAAGGACTTTAAACTTTTTCTCTTCTCTCCCAAGCCTGCATATATTTTTAAACACACAGTAAACCATTTAGGGGTTTTCTTCATCTTTGAATCTATCTTTACCATATCTCTCTCTCTTTTTCTGACCACATGAGTCTTTAATTTTCTAAGCAATATGGGTAGGATTAAACCCGTGGCTTTGACAGCTGGATCCCACCCATTTCTTAGCTTTCTGAGATTTCAGCCTCATGGCTGAGGTACCGGCTGTAGCCACGTTTATTGACACAACTCTACAGCATTTCAAGGTCCCTGTCAACAAGCAAGCTGCAACAGTGTGCTCACAAACCACACTCAAATGCTCTGTAGTTGGATCATCTGCCTGAAAGAGTCAGAGTTTGCCCTGGCAGGATGGCCCAGAAAGCTGGCATTTTAAAACCGTGCAGCTTTTTTTCTGATATGGCTGAAAACCAAAAAGCATGTGGTCAGCTTTTTATTAACACCATTGAAGTGTTTTGTAGCAGGACCTCTTAAAAGAGCTGCAAGGTTTTGCAGCTAAAGCTGAGTCAGGAAGCCTCTCTTAAATGAGAATGCTTGCTTGCCTCTAGCAAGCAGAGCAGACCCGAGAAATTGCTGCTACCAAGAAGCCATGCTTTACTTTATTCTTTTCTGCCAAGAACTACTTTCTGAGCTCTTTCAGGCTTTATATGGATACAGTTGTCCATGTGGGTGCTATTCTGTAACATGAGGGCCTGCTTGTTGTGGTTTCTGTCCTGCCAGGTCCCCCAGCCATTTAGTCCCAGAGAAAATCACACAGAGAGTCTACATTAGGTTATAAACTGATTGGTCTGTTAGCTCTAGCCTCCTATTGGCTAATTCTCACATCTTGATTTAACCCATTTCTATTAATCTTTGTTCACCACGAGGTTGTGGCTTACCGGGAAAGATTTATCATGTCTGACCTGGCATCTCCATGGTGGCTCTCTCTGTCTCTCTCTGCTTTCTTTCTCCCAGAATTCAGTTCTGTCTTCCCCACCTACCGAAGTTCTGCCCTATCAAAAGACCAAGGCAGTTTCTTTAGTTATCCAATGAAAGAAACACATAGACAGAAGGACCTCCTACACCAATAATAACATACTTTTTAAACCTATTAGATTGGCAGAAACCTCACTTGATAATGCTGCTGGTAAGGATGTGGGCCAAGCAGCATTTCGTACACTTTCTATGAAGCATAACTTGATAAAGCCTTCTGGAAGATGAGTCAGTGTTACCTGTTGTAATTAAACAGGCATGAGCCTATACATCTAGTAACTTGCTTGCTAATAACTGGCCTATAGTATAGCTGTGCTTTCAAGAGTCTGTCTACATGTATGTGTTGGGATATTCTTGGCCATAGTTTATAGAAGCAGCTGGAATGTCTGACAATATGGAACTAGTTAAACACACTGTAGAGCACTCATGACATAAAGTACATGGATCAAAGAGAGAGGCTGAGGGTTAGGGGAGCCATGTAGCAAAAAACAGCGAAGAAGAGGGGAGGGTTTACAGAGCAAATGCTTGGAAGTAACTGCAGTTCTCCCACAGTACTTAGAGGACCCACATATGTGTGTGAGGACACCAACCAAAGCTGGGGAATGAACCACCTGGAAGGATGAGAGAACACACTACATATTACTCATGAAGGGCTAGGGACAAGGACCTTTCCAACCATAAACTTGATTGGAAATTGTGCAACTCAGTAGAACATTCAAAAGACTCTTGCAGCCGTGGGGACCATTTGTCCAACACTAAACGTAGCTCTGGTCCCACCTAACAATCTGTATAGAAAGATTGTAAGTAACTTGATTGTGCCCCACAGCTAACATGTATTATAAAACTAACAAGATACAAAAAACCCATTATGGTAAAATTTGCAATGTCTGACATTTATTCACAAAGTGCTGAGGAATGTGTTTGTGGTACAGTGATGAGCATAGCTGCCGAGTACCAAGCTCTCAAGATGCAGGAGAATATAATTCATGAGAATAATCAATTGACTGTGACAGATGCAGAGCTGAAAGAGACTTTAGAACAAGCAGAACATAGGTGTAAAGCAGCAGGTGCGGAGAGGTGTTAGCCATAATTGCAGCCTGCAAAAGCAAACTGGGCAGAGCAATGGGACAGCAAATGAAAGCTTGAACCCATGTGCTGCTTTGGCCAGCTGCTTGGCAGTGTCTTCCAAACTTGTCCTATATTAACTATGTATTCCAGTTATTCTACTAAAGATATTTATGCAAAAACAAATAAATCATGTATCCCTAAGAAATATTTTACACCCTGCTTATGGTTATTAATCTGCAATAGCAAAAGCCTAGAGACCATCCTGGCATATGTGGACAGAGATGAATGATCTGGTGTTTATGCCTGCTGCGCTGTCAGCAGTGGAAAGGAGTGAGCCACTGATCGATGCCAATAGCCTCAAGACAATTTTTCTAGGTAAAAAAAAAAATCTAATGAGAAAAAGGCACATACTAGGTGCCCTTGCACAGACTTGGGTTTGATTCCAGGCACTCACATTGTTGCTCACAACCACCTGTAACTCCAGTTCCAGGGTGCCCAACACCCTCTTTTGACCTCTATAGGTGTCAGACACACATGTTGTGCACATATATACATGCAGGCAAAATACTCATACAAATAAAATAAAAACACTAATAAACTAAAAACTATATTTTGATTATATTTATTCACTTATTGTGTATGGGTGGAGATCAGAAGACAATTTTTAAAACTCCATTCTCTCTTTCTATCATGTGGGTCCCAGCTATTAAACTCTGGTTGTTAGCTTTAGCAAAAGATGCCTTTCTCACTGAGCAATCTCTTGCTATGCTAGAATTTTATACAAGTTATACCACAACAAGTGGGTTACAAACAAAGACTAATAATTCTAAACTAAGGACTGAGGTAGAAGCTACAGAAGATGCTTTTGTTCTCTTCCAAGGGGAAGCCTGGTGTAAATGCTCAGATGCAGAAGGGCCATGTGGGTCTGGAGGTTGACATTAGTGAACCCAGTATTGCAACATATGGTCATGTTGCAGTTGCAGTGTGGGTATAGATAATTGTATATTGTCTTCTTTGTATGTTGTATTCTTCTATTTTCATATCAAAGTTGGTAAAAAGAACTCATATATGTCCATTTTTGTGTCTGTTATTTGGGTTTTCTTGTGTGGTCATTTAGGACTATTACATCATCTTGGAATTGATTCCATTATTGTTCTACATCATATACCCCTCACTTTTGCCTTTAACAGTGTCTTTGGCTTTGAGATCTACTTTATCTAATATTATTATAGCCACTTTCAAATTTAATAAATAAAATTTAATATTAGTAACATATCTTTTTCCAGCCTTTAATTTTAAACCTTTCTATGCCATTGCAATTGCAGCGAGTTTCTTGCAGACAGTACATAGTTGATGATTGTTTAAAAATTCTCCTGTCAATATCTGTTATCACTTAATCAATATTTGGTATATTTATATTTGAAAAATCAAGAAGCAGTTTGGAGAGAACTATGCCCAAATTGCCTAAATGATTGTTTATACATGTTTACATTTAAAGGGGGATAAACTATAGAAATTTGCATTGGTATGGATCTTGGTTTATTGATACAAATTTTAGGTCAAATTTTTATATGTATATTTCTGCTCTCAATTAAGACATTGTGTTTGTAAAGCTCATTTAAAAATACAGTGTATGATTAAGAAATACAGGTTAATAGATAGTCATCTATAATAGTCAAATTGTAGTCATGTTAGTTGGGTTAGTTAGTTAGTTAGGTTTTCTAGATGTACAGAGATATATTTCAGATAGCTAGGTATTCTTCAAATCTTTCAAAGACTAACAGAATATGGCATTTACAATAAAATGTTTTAAGAACTTAGAACTTTTCATGACAATGAGACACATCTGCTCCTGGCAGCTCCAATCTGCTTCAAGGGGATGATGGGCATTGAAGAGGCTTCTCATGGAGTTTGTTAGTCATTTGGGCAAGAAACTACTCTTGCCTGAACTGCTTGACTAGACCTGCAGGATCCACAGAAAAATGACTCCTGAACTTGCCTAAAGGTGAGACTGTCTTTCCGGGTTCCTGCTTCATGAAAGAGTCTGCCAGACATTCTGCAGGGCACAGAAGAAAGCAACTGATGAACTTTGCTAATACAAGGCATAAGAGACCTTCAACTTTCCTGCTTCATGGAAAAGCCTGCCAGATGCTATGGGCCTGTAGGCTGTAGATGGATGCTCCAATGATACAGAAGAATTTTGGGTAACTGACCAGGCAGTGAGATGTCTCTGTCAATTTTGGAAGTTTTTTTCTGTCAAGTTTTAGAAGTTGGTTACAATGCACTTCCTGTTAACTTAGGTAATATTATATCCTTCTGGAGTCTTTGATGGAATCGAAGAATAGATAGTTATAATTATAGTTTTCCTTAGTTATGATAAAAGATAAAGTAGATATAAATATTGTAACTGTAATGCTTGTTTGATACTTGTTTTGTATATGTAATCTTGCTGTGTTAAAGGGGAAGTGATGTATACTGTGAATATGTTTTATTGCTATTGGTTAATAAAGAAGCTGCTTTCGGCCAATGGCTTAACAGAGTAAAGCCAGGCTGAAAGAGATATATAGAGAGAGTAGGCAGAGTCAGGGGGAAGCCAGGTAGTGTCCCTCAGGAGACAGATGCCTCCTTTGGAGCCCACAAGAACCTTGCCGGTAAGCCACAGCCATGTGGTGATGCACAATTAATAGAAATGTGTTAATTTAAGATATAAGAGTTAGCCAGAAATATGCTTAAGCTATTGGTCAAACAGTATTGCAATTACAGATTTATGTGTGATTATTTCAGTTCAGTTCATTCACCCGGGAATGAACAAGCGGCCTCCCCCAACACATAAGTAAATATTCTCCTCATATTTCTTAAAGTTTGTATTTTATTTTAAGTGTGTGTGTGTGTGTGTGTGTGTGTGTGTGTGTGTGTACTCATGGAGGATCAAAGAGGATGATAGATCCTTTGGAACTGGAGTTACAGGGTTGTGAACCACCTGACACAGGTGCTAGGAACCAAGCTTGGCTCTGGAGGAGGAGAAAGCTCTCTTACCTGCGAGCTTTCGCTCTAGCTTCTCTCCCCATATTTTAAATAGAATATTATCAACTATTTACTTAATGTATTGGACTTCAAGACAGATGCTGTTCTTATGTTCCAGTCATTAGCTGTGACTTGAGAAACTCATGAAGAGAGTGATGGTCTGACAGACTCCCCGTATTTACCGATTCTACTGCTTTTCTTTCCGAAGTCTTGGGTCATCTGATTGATTTCCTTCCTGGAATTAGAATTTTCTTTAGCCAACATTTAACTCTAAGACTGCTGGAATAATATTTCTTAGTTTTCCTTTATCTGAGAATGTTCTCTTTGTACATAAAGAATAGTTCTACCAGATATAGTGTATGGGAACCAGTGTCACAGTTATCCAGTCTAACTCAGAGACCACAGTGAATTCAGAACAATAAACATAATTTTAGAATCAAAGGTGGTGGGTGCTAAGTTGCTAGGTAACTGTGCAAAGAACTGAATTTTGAGGGGGAAGCCCACTCCTGTTACTTAATAGTTGTGTAAGTGTGAATATTATTAAGGTGTCACTGAGAGCTCCTGGGAAAACTGTGAGGACCGAAGATCAGTAAATAGGTGGTGATACGAAGACCCAGCACAGCTCTTTGCCCTAGACATAAGAACTCAGGAGCTCCCAGCTCTCCCTCCATCCTGCAGGCACGTATGTGGACACTGATGCTTGCTTCTTAGGTTTGAAAGGTTTTGATGAGATGGTGCATAAGAACACCTTACAGTGACTGACACATGAAAGGCATTCAAATAGTGTTTCGCTCTCCTTCCCCACTTCTTTTTCTATATGTGTTAACCAGACACATAAAGGCCTGTTTCCCAGAGCTCCTCCAACGACTGGATGTAACTATATACATGACAGCTCGTGCAGCTTGAGGCTAGCTGTCCAGATGTCAGTTATCTTACAGCATCTGACCCGCCCTCACCCCACCCTTGTTTGTGCAAGCATCTCAGCTTACCTGATAAATTATTGCAATGACAAGTAGTTACCTGGGAGCTGAAAGCAGAAACAAATAAGCCTGGGAACCAGAACACAAAATGAGTTAAATATTTAAATGCAACCTACACTTGTTGACGTACGTTTTCTCTGCTCCAGAGATCCTCATTCATTTGCTCATCCCAAGAAATGTATGTGGGAAGATTCAGGTCTTCGGAGGCTGGCGGAGGAGGGATCAAAACTCTGCAGATGTCTCCTGAATCTCCTCTGACACAGTTACTCCTCATCCTGCAGCGCTTGGGTTTGACCCATACTCTCTGGGAACTATGAAAACTTGGGTCTGACAGGACAGCTGTCCTGGCAAAAGGAACTTAGGACACTCCTGGTTATGCCCATTCTTGTCCGCTCCAAAGTAGCCATGTGAAAGGAGTGAGCAGGAATGAAGAAAGGAGCAGTCATCACAGTGGAGGAAAGCACATACGCCAGGGGGAGATGATCCCACCTACACACAGGGTGATGGGGGCACTGCTGAGATAGGCCTGTGAACAGAGGCTGGCGGGGTGGGGGATGCTTGCATAGCGCTGCAGCATTTCAGTTGCTTCTGGCTGCCAGATGTGTATCTGGAATTTTCTAAGGACCTTGGCTGCCAGCACTAGATTAGATGTGTGGCCCTTTGAAAGGACTTCTTTATGTCTTCATCATTAGTTGACTTATTTGATGTGTACCTAAAGTGCACCTGGTTGCTACGATAGATGCAGTGTAAAGAAGGGATTTAGGGGAAATTCTCAGGTCTTTGCCTTCCTTCAAGTACAATGTCTCAAGGGACTTGTTTTTATTTGTAAAAGATTGTCAACTTGGTCTTTCTGCCATGCAGATGTATAAGCACATAGGACTTCCAAGAGAGGTGACAGTCATTCAACCCAGAGAATCCAAGTAAGTGTGGGCAACAGAGGATGGAGAGTGTGTCTTAGAACAGAAGATGAATGTTCGGAGGCCAAGCAGCAGGAATGTTCTGTGTGTGCTTTGGGATGGGCAGGTGGACCATACTTCATGGAGTAGAGAGAAGCATGAAAGTAGGAGAAAATGGGTGCATGGAGCCCACCGCAGGGACTTATGGGTATGTCATTAGGTATCTGGGATCATCGGACCTCATCAGAGAAGAGCACTGGAGTGTTCAGAACGAGAGAGGAAGTAGCCATTTCAAACACAGTGTTAGGAAAAACCCCTTTCCAGGGGCCAACGACAAGGAGAGAAGCTGACAGAGCGAGGGGTGCTGTCTAAGCAGCTGCCACAGTGATTTCAAGAGGAGAAGCCTGAATCAGCATGGCATCAGGAAGGGCAGGGCAGATCCAAGCCAGATGCTGGCAGTTAAGAGTCAGATAAGAGAACAAAGGCACCGCTAACAGGTTTAGAAGTAGGTGGCCCACAGCAGAATGGCCGGGATTGGACAGAAGTGTGGAAGTCAGTTGAGTGGACTAGGCTGTGTAGGGGGATCTTAGCTCAATCGCTAGCATTGCCTCTTTCTTCCCAGGGTACACAGACAAGGTGTTTATTCTTCCCAAATCTCTGTTTGTTCTTCCATAAAGCAGAGGTCAGAGTACACACCTCAAAGGGAGGTCATGGGGGGTTATGTGAGAAACAAATATGAATGAGTTAGCTGGGTTGTGGGCCCACCGTGAAAACTCAGTAGCCGGGAATTCCCTTTGCCGCCTTCGGCACAGCCCATGAGTGGGCAAGCACACGGTTCTACCGGGCTGTTTCCTCGCCTGTCGTGGTTGATCAGTAACCACGCTTAGAGCCTAAGCGCGATGCATTTGTGCATCTGCCTCTTGTTTAAATGGTCCCTGACTGAAAAAAGGCAAATCAAATGTCTTTACTAGAGATGTGTAAGACCACTGGGGATGTGAATTTCAGGGTGGAAAAAATGTCTCCAAAATGTTAACTATTTTTTTTTTTGACGTTTGTGTTGAAAATGTCCCACCTCAGATTGGTGGAGAAGATGCTCAAATCTGAACTTGCAGTAAGGTGTTTGTGAAGCTGAGAGGGCTTTCTCATGAGCCCCAGAAAGGCCCATGAAGTAGGATGTAAACCAGTCCTTCCATTGAAACATCATGAACGCTAACAAAGAAAGCAAGTGCACAATGGGCACCAATTACAATTCATTTCAATTAAAAAATAATTTGAGCAGGAGTAGAATGATAAAAATGTGAACGAACCATCTGAAACGTGATAAAAGCATGACCATTTTGCTGATGGTAGGAGACAACCATGAACTCCTTGATGGGAAAAGACAAATGCAGTACCCTCAAGCTTTTCATCTCGGGGAGAGGAAAAGGAGGAGCAGGTGTAGAGATCACGTGACCTTCCAGAGAAAGGTTCTGCAAAGAAGACACCTTCTCAGACTAGCCTGTCGATGCCTGAGATGTCTAGAGTTAGCTGCCCTTTCCCAAGGGGTTGTTCCTTACTCCCCCTCCGCCCAGTGGCATCACTGTCTCTAGGCTACCAAGTGCTGAGCAGTGCTGATGAAGATTGCTTAGTCTTCTCCTGCCTGTCTCCTTCTCCTTGCCTGACCCACTTACCTGAACCACATGGCCTGTCTCTCCTGGGTGTTTGGAAAAGCCAGCATTTCCTGCCTATTTCTGCTTCCTGCACTAGTCTTTTCTGGTATTCTCCGACCCCAACATGACACTGCCCAAGCACATGTTCAGCCTCCTAAATTCTACAGAAGAAAAGTTTAAACTCCTCAACCGAGACTAAATATTCTGGCTTTGATCTGCACTTACTACTAAATGTCTTTGTTGTCTTGTGTTTAGATCATATGGTTTAAAGAGTTTCCTGAGTGAGACCTTTCCCGCTAGTGAAACCTGGGTTTGTCCTCTGGACTCATTCACACTTGTGTGGATGCACATGTGCCTGTACACACATGTGCGTCTACACCCATGTGCACCCACACGCATCCATAAACACGCATACACACAAACACAACTGAGTCTTGTTTATTTATTTATTTTGTGCCACTTCTTACTCAGTTCCATGCACTGGGCAGTCCTGGCATATTTCTCCCTTCTCTTAAAGGATCAGAAATGCCACACAGGACCCCAGCAGGCTGCTGGACCAGAAGGGGTAACCAGACTAAGCTGGGTAGCTCAGCAGGGCTCGGATCCCAAGAAGAGGGCCAGGGAGAGCTGTGTGTTGATGGCAGTTATATGGCACTGTTGAAATGATGTCAGAGCAGGTTGGTATTTTTTAAAAATAAAAATTTCCTGCTCCGCGAGGAAAGTTTGTAGATTATAACATGTGTGGTGCGGTGTTAAATATTTATTCTTCAATTCAAATACCCGGAATTTATTGCATTCATTGAAAGGCAGCAGAGGCAGCAATTACGAACACAGGCTCTGAGTTGAAACCCTAGCTCTGTCTTTTCCTGGTGGTGTGGTCTTAGCCAAGTAACTTAATCTCTCTCTTTCCTCTTCCTCTTCTATAAAACGGAACTATTGCTAGTTCCCAATTTACAAAATTGATACGAGAGTTCAATTAGTTAGTTATAGCACTTAGAACACTGCCTGGAACAATGGAAGTGTTGCCTATTTTTAGTGTTTCATGCATTTACACAATTTTATTAATCCTCATGCTGAGGTCCAAGGTGGGACAATGGGGAGGAGGAACTTTGATGCTGTTTTATAAATGAGGACTCCGAAGCTCCCGGTGGTAGTGGCCGTGCAGAACTAGGAGCCAGAGGAGCTGGTGTCATTTCACAACCCCCAAGGCAGAAGGAGCATTACCACCACCTTCAACAGAGATTCCTGTTGTCTGCACAAGGTGAAGAGGGGGCTAACTGTTCCTGAGGAGACAAGCCTGTGGATTTCCTTCTTTGCTTCGCCCAAGGCCTACTTGTGCCCCCTGGGAGGAAAGCTGCTGTGCCATGCGATAATGGCCTCAAGCCTCACACAACTCCGGGGTTGGTAGCGGTAAACACTACACTTTCCTCTCAGATTCAACGGGCTCTAACCTCTGAGATGGTGGGATGTGTCCTCTGGCTGCTAGAGACATCAATCACATGAAACTTCTTTCAGCTGTCCCCCGTAAATTGTATGTGTGTGGAAGTGTGTGTGCATGTATGTGTGTGCGTGCATGTGTGCGTGTGTATGTGTGTGCACATGCACTTGTGGAAGCTGTAGGCTAATGTTGGATGTCCTCCTTAATCTCTCTCCACCTTATTTCTTACTGAACCCACAGCTTAAAGGCTTGGCTTGACTAACTACTTAGCAACCCTGCAAGATCCTCAGCTTCCCCAGTGTTAGGATCACCCGAGTCACTTTCCTTTCCTGATATGGATGCTGGAGATCTGTCCTTCGGTCCTTCATGCAGCAAGCCCTTCACCATCTGAGCTACTCCCTGGGATGCCTCCTGTATGGTCTTAAAGTCAGAAACACGAACTATGGGACGGATAGCAGAGAGTCTGCGCTGTTCCCTGGCGATTTCCAGGGCAGCTTATCTCCGAGCTCCTGCCATGCTTGGGATCACAGTTTCCCCTCAGCTCTCTGCCTCACAATAATACAATGTGGTTGGCACTGGAGTAGAAACTTGATCCTCTGTTTGGTTCACCTTTGCTAGTTTCAACCAGAAAACATCCACAAAATGAAGGTAAATTAAACTGGTTTGACCTGGTCATGTGTACAGACCTGTCAGGCAGCCTGGCTCTGGACAGTCCACTTGGAGACAAGTAGTCATTTTGTGTCTGTGGCGGTGCCCATCACGACCCTGAGAGGGGTGCCTCCCAGGTGTGGAGAAGCCATCCGGTGTAAAATATGTTCTCACATCAGAAGATTCCACTTAAATGGATTTTATTTTGTTGGCATTCAACTAGAACGGCTCAAAAGGAGCCTTTGGATAACGCACAGGCCTTAGCTCTCCATAGAATAAATGAAACGCTGGGCATAGCACTGATGTTTACAAAGCATGCATTGCTACAATGAGCAGATGTGTTCATTGTTCTCTTCTGACCAGGCAAGCAGATGTGAGCCATTAATAAACTGAAGCATCGGCTCAATGCAAAGCTTGCAACCTATCTGTCATATAAGCAAACCACATGCCCGTGTGAAGATAAACCCATGACCTGAGTTCTCACTCAGAACAGAATCACTGCACATGCCTCCTGGGTATTCACGGTGCTCTAGAATAACCTTCGAAATTCAGGTTCGCACATTCTGCGGGCCACGCTACTGGAGTAGGGCTGACTGGTTCTAAGTCTTGGGAAAATCTCTAGTTAGACTTGCCTGATGTATTATTAATAACCATAGCTATTATCATCTACTCCTGTGCCAGCACCACATAATGATTTTAAGGGTGTAATCCCTTGTAATCTTCACTTTGATTTGAGGTTGGATTCTACTGCCTAGCACCTATGTCTTGTCAAATGTGTCCCTCTGTCAGATGGCCACATGATGCAGAGGGGGGAAGCTTGGCTTTAGCTTGAGACACCTCCGTTGTACTCAGGGTATTCCCTAGTGCACAGGGATGGGTCAGTGGGTGACACCTGGCAGCTGGAGGAACACACCATTGCAAAGGACAAAGCTGTGCAACTCCATATCACTGGCAGTCCCTGAGATGGGAGAAGCATGACTTGAAAGAAACATGAAGTTTTATGCTTTAAAACTGAATGCTCATAATAAATATTTACTAATCTCTAAATCTTTATGGCAAGAGTTAGGCCACTTCTCTTCAACCATGCCATTGCCATTGATTTTATTTACTGCTTCTTCCATGACTGTTTATAGATGACATTTTTATAGAAGATGCTTGCAGGCCAGAGGGAGCTAACTCTCAGTTGGACTTGTTGGTTCTGTTTGTTCTATTTTTCTGTCTTTCTGTTGTTTGACACCCTAAAAATTCTTCCTTGGGAAACATTCCCCTTGTTCTTTACAAACCACCCCACTGTCTTGCTAGCTGTTCTCTCTAATTTTGGAAAAGCAGCTGTCCAATCATTTCAGGAGACTGGGCCTTGAGCACTAGTTCCAAATAGAACCCTAAGATGGTTGCCTTGGGTCATATTTCCTCATTGGAAAAGTGGTCTTTAGGGAGTTTCCATTTGGTTCAAGGTGACCTTTAAGTTACCAGCTTGTTGAGAGAGAGAGGGGCAGTGATAGCTTCCTCCTCCATGTAGGATTTGGACTGTGGCTTATGCAATAAGCTCAGGGCACTGGCTCTGCTGGGGTGCTTTCCAGGGCTCGAGGGTTCTGGAGGTTGTGCCTAGCACCTCGGGACGTACAACTGGCTGTTTAGGAAAAGGGAGAAGTTAGTGGGCAGATGTCTTAGGGACTTAGGAAGATATTTGTAGAACTGGTAATATTTAAAGTGGGTCTTAACTAGTGTTGAGATACAAACAGAGTTTACCATTTACAAGAGAGACAGAAAAGTAAATTTATCCCCCCAAACCTTATCAGAAATCCTTTCAATACAATAACTGTTTCAAATTCTAATTTCATGACATTCTAATAAAAAACATAATTTAAAAACAATAGCAAACAGAAAAGGAGAAGAGGATGGGGTGTGGCTTACTGGGACAGACAGGATGTCATGACAAAGGAAACATGGTGGCTCTGGGCTCACATCATCGCAGCTTTGCCTGCCTTGGTATGCAGTGTGCCAAAGCACCATGGAAGGAAAATAATGATGGAAATACATTTTTCAGTGTTTAGTTTTTGTATGCCTGATTTCTAAACACATTTCACACCTCTTCACGGTGACCCTAGGTGGTAAGCTCTGGTGGGTTCTTTGTCTTATAAATGAGTAACTGTACTGCAGAAAGCACTGGCTTTCACAGACTGAGAGGCAGAACTGGGTCTGTTCTCCATTACTATCTAGAACCTGGATGCTTGTCCTTGCTGCCTCCATTATACAGCAAAAGGGCAAGGGGGAACAGCTTGTAGAGAGCCTTATCCCATTGTCAGCTCAGGGAAGCTTTCTGGTCCACGCTGCCTGTTGTTAAGCCAGCAGCAAATGCCCTGGATCCCATGCATTCTGTCTCCAGCCCATGTTAACCTCCTGGGCAAGAGTCTGGGTCCTACAGAGAGACACAAGAGAAAAAAATTTCCAGGAGCAGGGTAAACTGTGGTCTGTGGGCACCTAGATTTCATAGGGAAATTCCAGTCGTCTGGTTTCTGGAGAGACTTATGAAGATAAGTTAGTCAAAATGCCAGCAAACCCAAGACTGCTGTCAACTACTGCAGAAGCAGCAAAAGCCACGCTGTTGACTTGCAGGTGGCTTCCTTTGGTGAAAGGAAGACTACAGTGCTTTTCTCTGGCCGAACAGGTCACCGTAGTGGTGGGTGTTAGGATTCAAGCATTATGCTGGCCCCTGTCACCTGGCAGGACGCACTCAGGCAGTACCCTGGCCAGCCCAGGGTCCTATGGCCACTACCTCACTATGTAAGTACGCAGGTGCAAAGGTCACTTTAAGAGACAAGCCCCGCCCATTTCCCCCTGCTCTTCTGAAGAAGCAGGCTGGTCCTTGCCTCTTCTTCCTCTTCTGCTTTCTATCTGTGTTTCTCTTTCTCTCTTCCCCCCTCCACTCCCTTTATCTCAATAAAACTCTCACATAAGCTCTGCCTGCATGGCTTGTCTGTCCCTCACCCGCCATGCCGCGTGGCCCCTTGTCCCACCAAGGTCTCTCTTGCCCTGTTTTACAACAATGGGGAGGAACTGAGAAGCTCAGGAAGCCCACCTCTTAAGACTCAGGCCCTTGTGAAGAGAACACAGCATTGCACAAATGCTCTTACTCTGTCCTGTGCTGTGTAGAAGGCTTTCTCAGTCTCTGTGCCTCTGCAGGCAGCCAGCTACTGTGCTGTACGGGGACTCTATGGACATGGGCATGCACTTCGAAGCAGACCATGAGAAGCCTGCCAACAACCAGAGGAATGGACTCAGAGGCGGGTGGTCCCACCAGTGAGGTAGACACCTGTTATGACTTCGGTGTACAATGTCTCCCACAGGCTCACATATGTGAATATTTGGCACCTAGCTGTTAAGGCCTCCCTGTAGGATGTGAGTCACTGGGGACAGGTCTTAAGGTTTCGTAGTCCAGCCCTATTTCTGATCTTCTGTGCTTCATGTTTGCCAAGATATGAAGAGGTAAAGAGTTTCAAAAGTTTGTTCCCACTGCTATGCAGTGATCTTCCTGCCACCTTGATGGACTGTATCCCCTTAAACGGTAAACCAAAATAAATACCCTCCACCCCATTTAAGTTGCTTGTTGGGTAGTTGGCTCAGCAACTAGAGAAGTAAAAATTAACCAAAGCACAGATAAGGGTCTCACCGCAGCCCCATGACAGGCAGCAAAGCGACCCTTGTCAGCTTCTAAGAAGTCCCCATAGTAGGTTGTCTATCACTGGCTACATCTCAAGACTTACCTCGTTCTCGTCTGTGACCAGGCTCACATATTTTGTCCCTTTGTATTCAAAGAACTGAGTGAAACCTAAAGGAAGCAAATTCTCCAAGACCACTACTAATTAGTGGCTGTCAACTACTAGTAATAACTATTTACTAAAAGCGTACACGTTTTCTGACCAAGGCTGTGTAACCCTTCCCAAGGCTCCATATTCCCTCTAGAGAGGACATGAATGTGTATCTATATAGAAATCAAATGCGCATCTGGAGCTGGGGTTTGTTCCGACCACCCTTTTTCCCCACAAACCCATCTCTAACTGACCCCCAAGCCTACTGGCACCTCTTCAAGTGTATCTGCTTCTCCCCCAGCCCAATCATCTGCTGCTTAGATCAACCTAAAGAGGCAAGGCTATGCCTTGGTAGCAATTTCGCCCCAAGATGTCAGTGTCCTGACATGATGAAAGTTCCTCTCTCACTTACATCATGGGTCAGGCAGGCCTTCCCCATCTTTGAACTTTTCCAACTGGTCCTCAGGCTTACCAAGGCCTCTACCAGCAAACAAGGGGTTGACAGAGGATCCTCATCTCTAACTGAAGGGATGTCCAAGTGTTCTACTTTCCGCCTTTGGCTATAACTAGCTGCACTCGCCAACCCGACTATGGGTTCTCCTGGGCATGTCACCTTCTCGCCAGCTATAAAAATACTTGACAGACACCCCTAAAAGAGGAAGGTGTTACTTTGGTTCATGGCTTGTGGAAGAAGTTACTCCTCTCACAGTGGGGACAAAGCAGAGGGATCAGGGAAGAGGCTGGGGCCAGGAAAAATATTCATTCGAAAGCAGTCCCCGGGTACCTACTCCCCCCACCAGCCTCCCTCAGATCTGGTCACCAGCTGGGACCAAGCCTTAAACATGTGAGGCTCCCAAGGGCATTTTTTATTCAAATGGTAACACTGGAAGACAAAGAGGGCAGTTGAGTACCCAACACCCTAGCCTGGCACCCGCGATGAAACTAACACAGGAGCCTCTACCAGCTGCTCTGACATTCGTGGCCACCGCTTACCTCTTCTTTCCAGAAATATCTTTGCTGAGGATCTGAAAGGCCATCTTTAGGATGTATCCTTAGGATGCCCACTTGGCCTGGTCTTGCTTTGTTGTCCCTCTCACCACCCATGGCTTTCTTCAGCACAGCCCCACAAGTCTTCCTATTCCTCTGGCCGGGCACCCTCCTCCTTTGGCAGGCCAGGGAATAAAGGCAGGTAGCACCTTAAAGTCTGAAAAAGTCATACATTAATCTCAGATTTTTGAGTAATATAATTTCAGCTTACTATGGGCTCAGCAAACTAGTGGTGCAACAGACAGGAACAAAAGCCAACTGGAGGAGGATGGACAGATGCTGTAGCCTGTGACCTATCCGGCTTCCCGGAGGAGGCGTGGCCATGTTGCTACTCCTCAAGGAAGGCAGCAACAGCACACACTGGAGCACTGGGCAATACTCCGTTGGTTTCTGTGTTGCCAACTGTCCTGATATCTCACCTCATGACCTTTGTACATCCTGGTTTTTTTCCAGAATATTCCTCACTCTACTATACAGGTCTTATTTCTCTCCTGTCTATGGCATTCCCTTCCCTTCCTAACATGTCAGACTTGTCATTCACAGTTACCTGTGAGTTTTCACTCTTGTCCATCATTTCCACTAAGCTGTAAATACTCGAGAGGTTTGTTCATATCTGTGTAGACCTTAGTGTTTCCAAAACATGACAGAAGAGAGCGGTGTTCTGCTTTTCCCTTTAGTTTTTCCTTCTTTGAATACATGATACATAAAAATGACTTTCTTAAAATTAAAATCTTGTCACTCCTCTGCTGCAAAGCTGTGAGTATCCCCATCACTAAGGAGATGGCAAATGTCCATGTCCTGTTTGCATCCGTAGATGGCAAACTTCACAGTCATTCCGTAGAAGTGACTTGCAGCAGTCAGTCACATATTGTCCCATATTGACTTCTGAGACTGGGATTCACACACAATTTATGCACAAGAAATACCCACATGCTAGAGTCCCTTACATTAGCTCTCATCTCCAGTCCCATGCTGGCATCCCACTTCCCTCTGGCAAGAATTCACTTGCCCCTCCTCTCTGACTCATCCAATAAGATTTACCTCATTTCCTGAACTCTTGAAAAAGCCTTCTCAATCTGCAAAGCCAGAGAAGCCAGGTGTTTCCTTGAGTCTTCCCAAGATCTCGTCATCTACAGACAACTTTTCATCACTGTATTCTCACATGAAATTTTAAAGACTTATTTTATTTGTGTGTGTGTGTGAGAGAGAGATAGAGATAGAGAGAGAGAGAGAGAGAGAGAGAGAGAGAGAGAGAGAGAGAGAGAGATGTGCACATGTGTGAAGATGCCTCTCAGAGGCCAGAAACTGACATTGGGTCTCCTGGAGCGGTAGTTACACAGGGTTATCAGCCATTTGATGTGGGTGCTAGGAACTGAACTCTAGTCCTTGGAGCTATCTTTCCAACCCCAACATAGAATTACAAATGCCTGCATGTGGTGCCGTCAGCTTCCGCCCCCACATACACAATCATATCCTTGAGGACAGAGAAATGTATCACTTTTCTTTGTGTACATTCTCAAAAACACACAGAATAAAATAGACATTTTTGAGAGCCAGTTCTCACCTTCTTCCATGTGGGCTCTGGGGACTGAACTTGGGTCATCAGGCTTGGTGGCAAACACCTTTAGCAGCAGAACATCTCACCAAACCACAAAGAAACAAAAACAAAATAGAGCTAGTGAAAAGGAGTCAGATATAGAGTGGGACCTGGCTTTGAGTTTCAGCTGCGCAATTCATTCAGGCTTTCTTCTCGGCTTCCTCTTCTCACCACCAGCGCCCTGACTCCGGGATGTGTGGGGTCCGCCACACTCTGCTATTATGGTGTGTGATGGGGACGGCTCAGCAGCTCCTCCATGTGAAAGGTGGATGCACAGCCTCCACCTTTACCCTGCCTGTGGGGTAAAAGAGACTGATAGAAGAGAAACGCAGCTTCCTGGAGGAGAGACTGGCAGTGCCCACATCAGTGAATGTCAGAACCCTGTCCAGCTAGCCCAAGGGACCTTCGTATTTCCACCTTCCCAGAACTGGGATTATCTATGCTTGCTTCCATGCCTGGCTATTTACTGTGTTCCAGGGATCAGAACTGGGGTCCTCATGTTTATGTGATAAACACTTTACCACCTGAGCCATCTCTCCAGTCATGATGTTTTTAGTTTTCATATATAGAAGAACATTTGCTTTCTGTTCTAATGGTGCTTTTAGGGACCCTGAAGCTCTCAGGAGAGTTAAAACACAGGGACTTAAAGACACAGATGTGAGCGAGAAAGTTATGCCTTGGAAAAATTGTGCTGCTTTAACTTAGGAGGGAAACCTTGCTCCTGAGAACCAAGAAAGAGAGAAAGCTGGTCTGGATTCCTGGCCTCTTGCAGCTGTAAAGGTTTGCAGAGGGAGGAACAGGAACCTCAAAGGCTGAGCAAGAATGACTCCAGAACATTCTTAGTCAAGGTGAGTCTGAGGACCAGGCTGCTTGATATGGCATGAAATTAGCATTGCTTCTCAGAGAGCCACTAGAGATAGCCCAGGAGGCGCTCAGGAAGGGTAGGGCTGGCAAGAGCGGGGTTGTGCTTAGGATGATGCCTTCCTCCTTAGCTACAAGGAGGCTTTCTGACTGGCAGGAGGTAGCAAGTAGCATGGGAAGAAGGAAGCAGCAGACTTTCCGCCGCTGTGAGACTGGCCAGGCAGGGGAGGTGTCTATGTGGAGGGGATGCGCTGAGGGTGAAGGCATCCTTGACAGTCTCAGGGGACAGGTGGAGCATTATAAATTAAGCTTTAAAAGCCAACCTGAGGAGCAGCCCATTCACAGTGTCAATAAAATTCATACTACCAATAAAATCTAGACCAGCCACAAATCAATTTAACAAGAGAGACAGAGGGTCAATAACCAACAAAACTAGGAGATCTTATTGATAGATATGGAACAAGTGAACATTTTACCATGTTCTTAATAGAATTATATATTTATCTCTCCTGCAACCATCCTCACAAAATGAATGCAAATCCAGCGAGAATCCACGTTTGGTAAATGTACAAAGTGAGTTTAAGTTTCTCAGGGAGAAAAAATGTCAGGACAGAGAGGAAGAAAACTGGAGGTTGGGGAGGGGACTAGAGAGGGAGGGGAAGGGGAAGGGCAAAGGAGGAGGAGGGGAGAGTATCATGTCACTGCTTTGCCAGACAACCAGATACTTCATAAGACCCCTACAGAAAATACTAAGTCACTGGCTCAGACGAGTGAAGTAGAATGAAGAGTTGTGGGGGGAGGGGGGAAATACATGACAATGGCTGCTCTAATCCAGCAGGGAGAGGAGGGTTTCCTTACCTGCTGCTGCTGACACTGTGGGAGATCTATCTAGAAGAAAACAGAGATTCTTAGTCTTCACTGTTCACAAAATATATCTCCAAATTCAATAAAGAATTCATTTTAAAAAAAGCTGCATAGTAGAAATAAATTTAGGAAATTCTCTTATGTTAAGAGGAAAAGATTATTATTTTTTAAAAATAACTTGAAGATACAAAAATTAGAGTAAAACAACAACATATTTAACTACCTTTGAAATCTGTTTATTATTATTTACCTCTGTGTGTGCGTGCGTGTGCACATGCATGAATTCATGTGTGCTCATACATGTGGGCAGGGTTGATTCAGATGTCTCATTTAGGACTGAACATTCAGAAGTCACTTATCCAAAGGGCTCTGACCAGGTGTGAGCCTCTGCATTATCCGCTGCCCACCGCATGTGTGTGCATGCATGTCAACATGAGTAAATAATCCGGAAGGTGTTCCCTCAGGGAATAAGACATGAAGGAGATGATGGGACAACATCATGAACTTGTGTATTGTATGTTTTTGTATCAGTGTGCCAGGCGGCATGTTTATATGGTACATCCTTATTTAAACACAGCAAAGAAAATTACCTATGACATGTGCAGCTGCCATCATCACCACCACCACCAAATAAAACAAATTAAACGGGTTAACAGTAAGGTCAGCTGGGGCCACAGAGCTAAACCCTGTCTCCAAAAGCAATGGAAAAAATAAAAAAAGATAATGCTTTCAAAGAAAACGCCGCCTCACGGGCTGGCCACGCTTGAGTTTGGAGTCAGATACCCTGTTCTCTTAGAAGAGCTAGGAAGTCGGTGGGAGAGAAAGGGACAGAAAGGATGGGTCCCTGCTCGTTCTTGTGTAAGGTGCCTCATTCTTCCTCTAGGAAATCCTTCTAGGAACACAGGCTTTCTGCAAACGCTTCTCTGAGTGTCAGCCTTCCTCTCGGGATCTCTGGGCTCTGCAGCCACCTTCTCAGGTGGTCTAGTGAGGTCATGTACACACACACTTGGGAACACATCTGCTGCCAGTGGTGAAATGTAGATTGCGTAATAGACTTCATTCAATGATGGCTCAGGCAAACAGAATTAGGGTTGTGTCAACATAGTTTAGCCAAACTTGACCACCCATGAGCTAGCCAGTGTCTGGGGAATTTGGCCAGTGTGGACTTGGGCAAAAAAAAATAGCCATTTAACCTAGGCTATAGCCAAACCCTTCTCAGCCTTGGGTACATTTACATAGAATATGCTTTAAATGAGGAACACACTCTTGGGCCGGGCTTTGAATTATTTACATTTGTTCAACTCCAGCAGCAAAGCTGAGCCCCGGGGCTGCAGACCCAGGAACATTATCTTCCCAGTGAATAATGAAGCATCTTGATTTCATTACTGCTCCCGAGTAGTCCAGAAGCTGAGCCGAGCGCTGGAGACAATGCAGACCTAGTCTAACTCTAAGAGACGAGACGTAGTTGAGCTGCTGTGGCTGCTGCCTGGTGTCGAACTCTTGAGTCTGGAGGTGTTTGGCTTGTCCTCTCTTGTGCTCTAAGAAAACACACATCCTGAAAGACACTGCATGACTTCAGAAGCCCACGACTCTGGGGACATAGTTGGTTAGCTCTGTCTCCTGTCTTCCCTCCCGGCAGCACTGAGGAGGAAGAGCAAGTCTCTTTTTAAAAGAATTTCCTCTCTCCATCTCTCTCTCCCTCTCTCTCTCTCCTCTCCATGTGTGTAAGGTGTATGTATGTTGATGTACATGAGTGCAGATGAGTACATGTCATGGCGCACGTATGTGCGATAACCTCGGGTGTTGGTCTTTGCCTTCCACCCTGCTCAAGGTTGTTCTCTGCAGCATACAAGGCTCACTGGTCCTTCAGCTCCTGGACGTTCCCTCCTCTCTGCCTCACACCCCGCCGCCAATAGGTACACCGCTGTGCCCAGCGTCTCATGGGTTCTTAAGATCTGAGCTCAGGGCCTCACATTGGCAAAGTTTTGCCCACTGAACCATCTCACCAGCCCAGAACAAGCCTCTTGTTTCAGCCTCATCTCCAGACTTCATCTGAGTGAGGAATCCTTGCCTGTGAGTGAATCTATAAAATTCTTTTTACAGAGAATAACATTTGAGAATTAAAGAAGAGAGAATCATTTTTAAACACAAGGACCTGTATAATGCACCTTTCTCTCTTTTTTTTCCTTTTGGTTTTTTGAGACAGGGTTTCTTTGTGTAGCTTTTGATGCTTGTCCTGGAACTAGCTCTTGGAACAGCCAACCAGGCTGGCCTTGAACTCACAGAGATCCACCTGCCTCCCCCCCCCCCGCCCCAGTGCTGGGGTGGTTAAGGGCGTGCACCACCACCACTACCCGGCTGATACAGTGAACCTTTCTTAGAGACAGCAGATGATCGGTGGCAAAATCCAGAGTTATCTGAGGGACAGATGGACGGACGGACTTCTGAGTATCCACCTTCTCAGTAGCTACACACGAAACTCTGCTGGGCTCTGACCTTCCCCTTGCAGAACCAATCATGTGGCCAGAAGCATGCTGCCTAAGATGTGAACATGGCCAGCTACATGAACTGACGCTCATGAAAAGAGGAGCCACAGCCACGAGAGTCAGGCTGCTTTCAAACAACAGGGCCACCAGAGGACACAGAGGAGAAGAGGACATCCAAAATTACCGTTAATCCCAGCAGCAGATCTCTGTGAGTTTGAGGCCAGCCTGGTCTACAAGAAAAAAAAATCAAACATCCTCACAAATAGAGTCAGATACCTTAAAAAATATAGTTATATTTGATTGTTGGAATTTTTAATAAAGATTACCAAGAAAACAGCTCAGAGCACCTCTAGCAAGGGAGTCTAGGTAGAAAGGATGGGTTAGGCTCTGGAAGGAAAGACACAGCTAAGCAGGCTCTTGCTGACCCCACCCCTTCTACTTGGCAACAAGAATCAACTGAGAGGTAGCCATGTCCCCCACAGAAGGCTTGGGAGCCTGAAAGCACAGGCCAGAACGTCAGGGAAATGGCCACATGCAACCAAGGTTTATACTAAAATCTCTAAACAGCTACCAGTGGATTCTCAGAAGTCTTGAGCTTCTGTCTGGTTCTAAAAATATACAGAACTACACATTCAAAGAATGAACGGAGTGATATTTCCTAGAGAAGCAAAAGAAAACAATTTTGTCATAGGCAGTCATGGAACCTGACCACTAAAAGTAGAACTTTATGGAACGATGTGAAAAGACCCCAGGTCATCAGGAATATGTGTAGAGCCTGTGAACCCCCTGAGCTGGCCCTCCAGCCTCGTCTCCCACAGCCAAAGGCACCCTGTCCTCTAAGTGACACTTGTAAGTACTTTGAGAGCAGGACCTCGTCTACTTTGAATCCAGTTTTAGATCTGTTCCTCAAAGTGGTTCATAAATGTTTGAACTCAAGAAGTGTGCAAATGGATTCCATGTTGTGCCTGCCATGGCAGCATGCGTGTAGCTGCTTCTACAAGGAGAGCTGCTCTGAATCATATATATAAAAGAAGCCATCCTTCATGTTGAAATGTATGGTACCCACAGTCTCACCAAACAGGGAAGTCATTCTCGACACACGGTTTCAGGTGTCCAGTACTGGCAGGTTTGTGAAGATGAGATGCCACTCAAAGGTATCAAGTTCCGGTCCTCAGGCTTTAAGCCACCTCTGTGGGCCCATGTTTCCTATAAGATATTTGTAGGCAGGCTCTGGCCATGCTTAATTTTCTTCCCCAACACATCTCCCCAGCCAGCAGGTTGCTTAGGCACCCAGAGTCTCTCTCATCTCTGTCTGTGGACACATGTGAACGCCTCTTCACTCACACTCATGTGGCCTTACCTTCCCAGCATGCTTTCCCTGCCATGAGGAACCAAAATAAACCTTCCTTCCTTCCTTCCTCCAGCTGCTTTAGTCAGGTATCTCGTCCCAGCCACAGAAAAGTAAAAGTTTTCCCTCTTAACCTGGTAATGAGAGTTGGGTAAGCAACCTCTGCTCCATTTTGGTCTAAGCACAAATAATAAAGTTTACTAACTGCAAGAATCAGTTTGTCCTAGGTGTCCTATGGCATAACCACTCAGTCATTTTATAAGATTCTCTTTCTATCTATTATTTTCTTATTTGAGTTGAAGTATTAAAGGGTCAAATATGTCAAGTGGCATTGACTTCAGAGTTCAATCCCTTAGAGCCTGGCTCAGTATAGAAAATGATCCCTGAGGGTGTGCCAAGCCCTGGGAGAAAGTAAACACTGGAGAGCAGTTTTCGCAGCTCTCTGTTGGAAATGCTAATACCATGAGTCAGGGGGAAGGAACTGCCATGGGAAGAAGGTTCCCGACCTGTCCAGATTACATTGTCGTCTTTTTCTTTAAACTCTGTCAGATTAAAATGTAAACAGTGTCTTCACTTCTAGGGAAAAAAGAGGGCCCACGTGGAGCCTCTTGGTCTCTGGATTTGTCCGAGCTTGTGAGTGCTGCTTTTTCAAATAGCTCCTGTATTTGTCTGCAGGACAGATAATTAAAACAGCAGGGCATTTTGCCTCCAGGCTTGTGAGCCTGGCCTCACTGGGTATGGTTTCCAGATCCTTCTGGCAGTAACCTGTCTGAAAGCAGCAAGAGAACAGCAAAATTCTTTGGCCACACTGCTTGATTTTTCCATTGGCTCTGCACATCTGGCCCTTCTCCTTACCACCAATTCCCAGCCATCATCGGGTGGATAAGTAGTACTTCTTAGGATGCCAGTGCTCCATTGAGGCCAGGAGAGTGTGAGCCAAGCCTGAGCCTGCTCCATCTCTCCACAGCCCAGAAATGAACTCCTGAAAACAGGCACACTCTCCAGTACTGTTTCTCAAACAAAGAGGACAGTAGGAGACCTGGGCACTGTGAAGAGGACCAATAGCCCCATGGTGAAAAACCCCACAATACACAGATAGGAAAGCTGGGTGAAGAGCAGGCAGGAGGAGGAGACATCATGTCAATCATGAGAACTAACAAAAGGTTTATCCTTGCACAGAGAACTTTAACAGGCACCTTTCAGGGACTACTCACCACTCCCAGGAGGGGTGTCAGAAGGGCCTTTTCCTAACAATGGCACCTCAGGGCCATTGGTTCCCTTGCTAGACTATAACTGATTAGAACGCTGTTTCTCCTTCCCAAATCTAGGGCTTAGAGCAAGGGGCAGGCTGCCTCATGCAAACCCGCACTAGTGACTTAATACAGGCAGCTCTGTTGTGACTCAAGGGAGGGGACAACCTTGCAAAAAGGAGTTCGGATTCTCAGCTGCGGGGAAGAAGCAGGCTGGGCAAAGCTCAGCAAGTTGCTTCGGGTCACGTAGTTAGAAGAAGTGGAGCTGGAATTTGATCTCCAGTCTGCCTGACGCCAAAGAGCAGAGCAAGACCAGCCTTGCAGTCCTGGCAACAGCCTGTGTCTGCTGCCCTGCTCCTACTAGGGATGAAAATACCCTGCCAAGCCAAGTGCTTGCGCTGGAATTCCAGTTATGCCCCCTCCTAACTTTGTGACTTTGTCCAAGTCAGGTTACCTCTCTGACCCATAAAATGAAGAAGCCAGAATTGAAATCTAGATAAAATTGCAAAACATATACGCACAGAGTGTGTGCATATTTGAATCTTTGCACAAAGCATGGAGTTTCACAAGGGACAGGGAAGGAAGCGCCACCAACAAGCAGAGAGTGGAGCAACATGCATGGCGGCCTAAGGGCAGTTGACCTTTGGAATTGGCAGATGTTAGCCGGAATGAATCTGATGTGCTGCCCTGGGTATCCATCCATCCCCAGACCACCCTGCCCTCAAACGCCAATAGACTGGGTGCAGGCAGCTGTGAACCCTAGGAGGACAGTGTTTCCTATAATAGGTGCTTGGTGCCTGGGTAGGCATTCAGGCTTTGCTCCCCAGGGAACACAGAATGGAAGCCCTGGCTGTGTCCGCCACGCCCCCTTCCCAGGAGCCCCCCCACCCCGTTTTTCCCGTTCCTTATAACCCTTGTTTACACCACCACTCCCATATCTCTGTTTTCCCTACAAATCAACCTCAAGGTTGACTCTTTCAAAATTACTGAACATACTAAGAATAACTCGTTTCTTTAACACAATGTCTCCTGAGTACCTACAGTGTGCCGGGCAATTTAGAAAAAAAGGGCAGGCATGTGAGCTAGCTAAGACCCTGAAGAGAAGTAGCGCACAGATCCAGAGACACGCTGTCCCCCTGCTGTGGGGCATCTCTGCTCAGGAATAAACACTCCTTCCCCGTGTTTCCATATTGTACATTTGGGATTGACTGACTTCCTGGCCTTTCTTTAGTAATCAACATTTTCAACTTTTCTTAAATCTAAATTAAATTCTTTTGAAGACTGGACCATTGTCCTAGCTCATCTTAAGGACGAAGCACTGGGGGATTCTCAATCCGCTGTTTTTAATCGCCTCCCTCCCTTCGTCATTGCAGGCAGCACCTCGGCATCAGCAGTGGCATTAACGCCAATGAAGCCACACCTCTCCCGAAGACTGAGTGACAACAGTCTGTCATTTGGACAACTCTGTTCTTCCAGTCCTCCACTTCTTTGGATAAATTCCAAACAGCAAACTGGAAGTCCAGTGGTGGGGAGTTTTTCCAGAAGAGTCTCCTCAAGTACTCTCGAAGTTCATGCTGTGTGGGGCACAGAGCTCAGGGGTGTGCTGTGAGTTTAGCAGCAGCAAGATGGCTTCCCTTGCGTCTTGCTAATTAGGAACTGCATGGGGAGGCAAGTGTGTGAGGTGCCTGGCCACTCTGTGTTTTGCAGTAAGGGAAATAAAGAGAAAGCTGGAAGTGGAGCCGGATTATCAAATCTCAACACCTACCCCATGACTGCTTCCTCCACCAAGGTTCTATCGCCGGAAGGTCCCACAGCCCTTCCCCAAACAGCTTCTGGCTGAGGACCAGTGCTCAGACACATGAGCTGTTGAGGGGGCAGGCATTTCACTTGTAAACCACAGTGCCTGTGTTCTAGAGAGAGAGGTGGGAATAAGTCCTATGACCCTGTATGCATTTGATGACAAAATATCTAAACGTAGCCTAACCACTAAATTTCTAGGCACTGTGAGCAGAAATAGAACTGTCAGATGTGATTGGCAAGCCAAGCTGCAAAGAGGCTTCCAGAGGTACCCAGGTGTGTATGCTAAATAAGACACTGACATGGTTGGAGCCCTAAAACCCAAGCCAGCGGGACTAGATGGCAGGAAAAGAAGGTTGCTCCATGAGACGGGGCTTTTCTTTACAATCTCTCTAAATCCCCAGATATTCAGAGGTGAGTAGGATCTGAACTGGGGCACAGAAGATCCAGTTTGGGTTCCCACATCAAATGGCTAAATGGGCGCTAGAAGATGGCTCAGTGGTAAAGGCACATGATGCCAAGGCTGAAGACCTGAGTTTGATCCCTCATGGTGGAAGGCGAGACCAGACCCCCACCTCTCCACATGCATGACATGGCACACAAAATAAATAAACAGGGAATAAATAAGTGGCTAAACAATCTTGGGTAAATTGCTTCAACTCTCTGGATTGCATTCTTTCAGTTCTAAATTCTAATAATCTGAGATGAAATCTGGCAATGCTGCCGATCATCTCCGGCTGCCGTAAGTCATAGAGCCTTCTCTTTGCCAGTCCTTTCCAGGGGAATTCCCTCTGTCACATTAGTGCCGTCAGGGGTTGTGACCATCCATCCAGCTATGTTCTGTGCCAGTTTTACCCTGCCGGGAATCTTCAGATCAACATTCTGTAAGATGAAGCTGACTCTTGTGTTTCAGAGGAATAAGAGGGAGAGAAAGGACTCCTTAGGAGGAGGACACGTGGGAAAGCACACTCCATGTTCTCCCGTCTGTTCCTCTAACGTGAAAATACAGGGAAGCTGATGTTCATTGGTAGGGGAATGCTAGATCTCCATGAGCATAAAAATCCCAGGGATTAAACAACAGCTCTCACTGATGACGGAAAGAATTTATGAAGTGAATTAGGCTCTCTCACCGTGCAAGGCTATCTGTAGCAGTATTAGACAGAGGTCTGCTGGAGCGTTCATTAGCATCGCGTGTCAGCAAATAGCTAAAAGAAAGAAGAAAAGAAACTCATGTATAATGTGGTAACAAGAGCAAGGGCTTTTTAAAACGGAACACTGCTTTGAAACAGCTTTCAAATTCTGGATTAAACACGGTTCATGGAGCAGTTTTTGGATGCTGGGTTCCATTGCTGTACCTTTGTGAAGTTGCTTTCACTGTGTTACACTCTTTAACAGTCATGTGAATCAAAATTTCAGCTTCATTTTAAACTTGAGGAATTTAAAACTAAAAGAATCTCTGTTATTTTGAAAATACTACATTATAAATGCAGACTGTAACCCAAAGAGGTCTTAGTTTTCAACCAACCTCTCTGTCTTTCCTGTGACTCTTGCTCCATTGTTGTCTCCCCATCCCCACCCCAACCCTGGCGGTGATGGTGTTGGTCTTTAATCGCAGCACTCAGGAGGCAGGTGGATCTCTATGAGTTCAAGGCTGGTCTACAGAGCAAGTGCCAGGATAGCCAAGGCTACGTAAAGGAACCCTGTTTTGCTTTAGCATGGCTGTGTCCACACCCCCTTGTCCTTCCTGTGACTTGCTCTGGACATGACTGTGTTCACACCTTCACTGAGCTAGACATCCCCTGTCCTTCCAATCTCACGTGGACAACTTTCTAGACTTTTTCATTATACTTCTGATAAAACACATCAAGGGCTAGAGGCCTTTTTGAAAAAATAAGAATTATGAAACTCCTAAATTTCTTGTGGTGTAATTTCAACTTCACTTTTTCCATATGTGATTCATTTACTCATTCATCCATTTCTGACCCAAAAATATTTTATTTATAAAATGATTTTTGAAAGGTTTTGAGAACTTCATACAAGAGCACTTGCTATCTTTACATCAGCTCCATCCTCCTCCTACCCCTCCTGTTTCCCATACATGGTCCCTCATCTCTGTTCTGTCTCCCACATACATCAAGTTCAAGTTTGGTCTTCCCAGAGGTGAGCTTTAAATGTACCTAGCATGGTTATGATCAACTATGTACAGACAATAGGTCTGGTCCAGAACCAACAAGTATGCTAGAGGCAGATAGGAGTCAACTGGCATACGGTCAAGGGGACACATTTAAAACATGTGAACTAAACAGATAGATGCCCTCAGGTGTCAATACTGTAGCTTATTCAACATGCAAGGATAAACCATGCATGACACGCCATCTCCTTTGCCTAAAGCCCCACCCCTGACTTTGTCCCTCACTGTCCTCCTCTGACACCTTCCCCAGAATCCACCTGACTCTCCAAGGCCAGTTCTAAGATCTGCAAGTGCTTGCACCATCCTCACTGCCCATGTCTGGTTCTTCTTCCCAGCCACCTGGAAGTCTTTGAAGACTGAAACCATGTCTAACACAGCTTGGGACGACCACAAAATTCACTACAATATTTAACTAATGGTAGAGAAATACAATGATTTCTCAAACAAGATGCTTCTTCCTCTACTGACATCTATGTCATCGATGGTTTTCTGCATTGCCAGTTAGCTCATCCACTTTTACTTTTCAAAGATACACTTTCCATGTCTTTGGTTCCACAGTCCATCATGGTGGGGAAATGCTAGAGGCAGAAGCTTGGGCAGATGTTCACAGAGTGCTCTCATTCAGGAAGAAAGGAATGATGGTTGCTGGTACTGGCTTCATTCCTCCTTTTCATTTAGTTTGGGAACCAAACCCTAGAAATCATCCACTGTTGATCTCATCTACATAACCCTGCCCCCAGGCACACCCAGAGCCTTGTCTCCGCCCCAGACACACCCAGAGCCTTGTCTCCGCCCCCAGGCACACCAGAGCCTTGCCTCTGCCCCAGACACACCCAGAGCCTTGTCTC